>JANJGN010000874.1:0-250037 GCA_026770705.1 Isurus oxyrinchus | reverse complement strand
GGCCCTGTCACTGTGTCACTGACAGACTGACCCCTCGACAGTGCGGCCCTGTCACTGTGTCACTGACTGACTGACCCCTCGATAGTGCGGCCCTGTCACTGTGTCACTGACTGACTGACCCCTCGATAGTGCGGCCTTGTCACTGTGTGACTGACTGACCCCTCGACAGTGCGGCCCTGTCACTGTGTCGCTGACCCCTCGATAGTGTGGCCCTGTCACTGTGTCACTGACTGACCCCTCGATAGTGCTGCCCTCTCACTGTGTCACTGACTGACTGACCCCTCGATAGTGTGGCCCTGTCACTGTGTCACTGACTGACCCCTCGATAGTGCGGCCCTGTCACTGTGTCACTGACTGACCCCTCGATACTGCGGCCCTGTCACTGTGTCACTGACTGACTGACCCCTCGAAAGTGCGGCCCTGTCACTGTGTCACTGACTGACTGACCCCTAGACAGTGCAGCCCTGTCACTGTGTCACTGACTGACTGACCCCTCGACAGTGCGGCCCTGTCACTGTGTCACTGACTGACCCCTCGACAGTGCGGCCCTGTCACTGTGTCACTGACTGACTGACCCCTCGATAGTGCGGCCCTGTCACTGTGTCACTGACTGACTGACCCCTCGACAGTGCGGCCCTGTCACTGTGTCACTGGCTGACCCCTCGATAGTGCGGCCCTGTCACTGTGTCACTGACTGACTGACCCCTCGATAGTGCGGCCCTGTCACTGTGTCACTGACTGACCCCTCGATGGTGCGGCCCTGTCACTGTGTCACTGACTGACTGACCCCTCGATGGTGCGGCCCTGTCACTGTGTCACTGACTGACTGACCCCTCGACAGTGCGGCCCTGTCACTGTGTCACTGACTGACCCCTCGATGGTGCGTTCCTGTCACTGTGTCACTGACTGACCCCTCAACAGTGCGGCCCTGTCACTGTGTCACTGACTGACTGACCCCTCGATAGTGCGGCCCTGTCACTATGTCACTGACTGACCCCTCGACAGTGCGGCCCTGTCACTGTGTCACTGACTGACTGACCCCTCGATAGTGCGGCCCTGTCACTGTGTCACTGACTGACCCCTCGACAGTGCGGCCCTGTCACTGTGTCACTGACTGACCCCTCGATAGTGCGGCCCTGTCACTGTGTCACTGACTGACCCCTCAACAGTGCGGCCCTGTCACTGTGTCACTGACTGACCCCTCGATACTGCGGCCCTGTCACTGTGTCACTGACTGACTGACCGCTCGATAGGGCGGCCCTGTCACTGTGTCACTGACTGACTGACCCCTCGACACTGCGGCCCTGTCACTGTGTCACTGACTGACTGACCCCTCGACAGTGCGGCCCTGTCACTGTGTCACTGACTGACTGACCCCTCGATGGTGCGGCCCTGTCACTGTGTCACTGACTGACTGACCCCTCGATAGTGCGGCCCTGTCACTGTATCACTGACTGACCCCTCGACAGTGCGGCCCTGTCACTGTGTCACTGACTGACTGACCCCTCGACAGTGCGGCCCTGTCACTGTGTCACTGACTGACGCCTCGACAGTGCGGCCCTGTCACTGTGTTACTAACTGACTGACCCCTCGATAGTGCGGCCCTGTCACTGTGTCACTGACTGACCCCTCGATAGTGCGGCCCTGTCACTGTGTGACTGACTGACACCTCGATAGTGCGGTCTGTCACTGTGTTACTAACTGACTGACCCCTCGATAGTGCGGCCCTGTCACTGTGTCACTGACTGACCCCTCGATAGTGCGGCCCTGTCACTGTGTCACTGACTGACCCCTCGATAGTGCGGTCCTGTCACTGTGTAACTGACTGACTGACCCCTCGACAGTGCGGCCCTGTCACTGTGTCACTGACTGACCCCTCGATAGTGCGGCCCTGTCAGTGTGCCACTGACTGACCCCTCGATAGTGCGGCCTTGTCACTTTGTGACTGACTGACCCTCGACAATGCGGCCCTGTCACTGTGTGACTGACTGACCCCTCAATAGTGCGGCCCTGTCACTGTGTCACTGACTGACTGACCCCTCGATAGTGCGGCCCTGTCACTGTGTCACTGACTGACCCCTCGATAGTGCGGCCCTGTCACTGTGTCACTGACTGACCTCTCGACAGTGCGGCCCTGTCAATGTGTCACTGACTGACTGACCCCTCGACAGTGCGGCCCTGTCACTGTGTCACTGACTGACCCCTCGACAGTGCGGCCCTGTCACTGTGTGACTGACTGACTGACCCCTCGATGGTGCAGCCCTGTCACTGTGTCACTGACTGACTGACCCCTCGATGGTGCAGCCCTGTCACTGTGTCACTGACTGACTGACCCCTCGATAGTGCGGCCCTGTCACTGTGTCACTGACTGACCCCTCGACAGTACGGCCCTGTCACTGTGTGACTGACTGACTGACCCCTCGATGGTGCAGCCCTGTCAGTGTTTGACTGACTGACCCCTCAATGGTGCGTTCCTGTCACTGTGTCGCTGACTGACCCCTCGATAGTGCGGCCCTGTCACTGTATCACTGACTGACCCCTCGACAGTGCGGCCCTGTCACTGTGTGACTGACTGACTGACCCCTCGATAGTGCGGCCCTGTCACTGTGTCACTGACTGACAGACCCCTCGACAGTGCGGCCCTGTCACTGTGTCACTGACTGACTGACCCCTCGACAGTGCGGCCCTGTCACTGTGTCACTGACTGACTGACCCCTCGACAGTGCGGCCCTGTCACTGTGTCACTGACTTACCCCTCGACAGTGCGGCCCTGTCACTGTGTCACTGACTGACTGACCCCTCGACAGTGCGGCCCTGTCACTGTGTCACTGACTGACTGACCCCTCGATAGTGCGGCCCTGTCACTGCGTCACTGACTGACTGACCCCTCGATAGTGCGGCCCTGTCACTGTGTGACTGACTGACCCCTCAACAGTGCGGCCCTGTCACTGTGTCACTGACTGACTGACCCCTCGACAGTGCGGCCCTGTCACTGTGTCACTGACTGACTGACCCCTCGATAGTGCGGCCCTGTCACTGTGTCACTGACTGACTGACCCCTCGAAAGTTTGGCCCTGTCACTGTGTCACTGACTGACCCCTCGATAGTGCGGCCCTGTCACTGTGTCCCTGACTGACCCCTCCAAAATGCGGCCCTGTCACTGTGTCACTGACTGACCCCTCGATAGTGCGGCCCTGTCACTGTGTCACTGACTGACTGACCCCTCGATAGTGCAGCCCTGTCACTGTGTCACTGACTGACCCCTCGATAGTGCGGCCCTGTCACTGTGTCCCTGACTGACCCCTCGAAAATGCGGCCCTGTCACTGTGTCACTGACTGACTGACCCCTCAATAGTGCGGCCCTGTCACTGTGTCACTGACTGACCCCTCGACAGTGCGGCCCTGTCACTGTGTCACTGACTGACCCCTCGATAGTGCGGCCCTGTCACTGTGTCACTGACTGACCCCTCGACAGTGCGGCCCTGTCACTGTGTCACTGACTGACCCCTCGATAGTGCGGCCCTGTCACTGTGTCACTGACAGACTGACCCCTCGACAGTGCGGCCCTGTCACTGTGTCACTGACTGACTGACCCCTCGATAGTGCGGCCCTGTCACTGTGTCACTGACTGACTGACCCCTCGATAGTGCGGCCTTGTCACTGTGTGACTGACTGACCCCTCGACAGTGCGGCCCTGTCACTGTGTCGCTGACCCCTCGATAGTGTGGCCCTGTCACTGTGTCACTGACTGACCCCTCGATAGTGCTGCCCTCTCACTGTGTCATTGACTGACTGACCCCTCGATAGTGTGGCCCTGTCACTGTGTCACTGACTGACCCCTCGATAGTGCGGCCCTGTCACTGTGTCACCGACTGACCCCTCGATACTGCGGCCCTGTCACTGTGTCACTGACTGACTGACCCCTCGAAAGTGCGGCCCTGTCACTGTGTCACTGACTGACTGACCCCTAGACAGTGCAGCCCTGTCACTGTGTCACTGACTGACTGACCCCTCGACAGTGCGGCCCTGTCACTGTGTCACTGACTGACCCCTCGACAGTGCGGCCCTGTCACTGTGTCACTGACTGACTGACCCCTCGATAGTGCGGCCCTGTCACTGTGTCACTGACTGACTGACCCCTCGACAGTGCGGCCCTGTCACTGTGTCACTGGCTGACCCCTCGATAGTGCGGCCCTGTCACTGTGTCACTGACTGACTGACCCCTCGATAGTGCGGCCCTGTCACTGTGTCACTGACTGACCCCTCGATGGTGCGGCCCTGTCACTGTGTCACTGACTGACTGACCCCTCGATGGTGCGGCCCTGTCACTGTGTCACTGACTGACTGACCCCTCGACAGTGCGGCCCTGTCACTGTGTCACTGACTGACCCCTCGATGGTGCGTTCCTGTCACTGTGTCACTGACTGACCCCTCAACAGTGCGGCCCTGTCACTGTGTCACTGACTGACTGACCCCTCGATAGTGCGGCCCTGTCACTATGTCACTGACTGACCCCTCGACAGTGCGGCCCTGTCACTGTGTCACTGACTGACTGACCCCTCAACAGTGCGGCCCTGTCACTGTGTCACTGACTGACTGACCCCTCGACAGTGCGGCCCTGTCACTGTGTCACTGACTGACCCCTCGACAGTGCGGCCCTGTCATTGTGTCACTGACTGACTGACCCCTCGACAGTGCGGCCCTGTCACTGTGTCACTGACTGACTGACCCCTCGATAGTGCGGCCCTGTCACTGTGTGACTGACTGACTGACCCCTCGATAGTGCGGCCCTGTCACTGTGTCACTGACTGACTGACCCCTCGACAGTGCGGCCCTGTCACTGTGTCACTGACTGACTGACCCCTCGACAGTGCGGCCCTGACACTGTGTCACTGACTGACTGACCCCTCGACAGTGCGGCCCTGTCACTGTGTCACTGACTGACTGACCCCTCGACAGTGCGGCCCTGTCACTGTGTCACTGACTGACCCCTCGACAGTGCGGCCCTGTCACTGTGTGACTGACTGACTGACCCCTCGATAGTGCGGCCCTGTCACTGTGTGACTGACTGACCCCTCAACAGTGTGGCCCTTCACTGTGTGACTGACAGACTGACCCCTTGATAGTGCGGCCCTGTCACTGTGTCACTGACTGATCCCTTGACAGTGCGGCCCTGTCACTGTGTCACTGACTGACTGACCCCTCGATAGTGCGGCCCTGTCACTGTGTCACTGACTGACTGACCCCTCGACAGTGCGGCCCTGTCACTGTGTCACTGACTGACCCCTCGACAGTGCGGTCCTGTCACTGTGTCACCGACTGACTGACCCCTCGACAGTGCGGCCCTGTCACTGTGTGACTGACTGACCCCTCGACAGTGCGGCCCTGTTACTGTGTCACTGACTGACCCCTTGACAGTGCGGCCCTGTCACTGTGTCACTGACTGACTGACCCCTCGACAGTGCGGTCCTGTCACTGTGTCACTGACTGACCCCTCGATAGTGCGGCCCTGTCACTGTGTCACTGACTGACTGACCCCTTGACAGTGCGGCCCTGTCACTGTGTCACTGACTGACCCCTCGACAGTGCGGCCCTGTCAGTGTGTCACTGACTGACCCCTCGATAGTGCGGCCCTGTCACTGTGTGACTGACTGACTGACCCCTCGATGGTGCGGCCCTGTCACTGTGTCACTGACTGACTGACCCCTCGATAGTGCGGCCTTGTCACTGTGTCACTGACTGACCCCTCAACAGTGCGGCCCTGTCACTGTGTCACTGACTGACTGACCCCTCGACAGTGCGGCTCTGTCACTGTGTCGCTGACTGACCCCTCGACAATGCGGCCCTGTCACTGTGTCACTGACTGACTGACCCCTCGACAGTGCGGCCCTGTCACTGTGTCACTGACTGACTGACCCCTCGACAATGCGGCCCTGTCACTGTGTCACTGACTGACTGACCCCTCAACAATGCGGCCCTGTCACTGTGTCACTGACTGACTGACCCCTCGACAGTGCGGCCCTGTCACTTTGTGACTGACTGACCTCTCAACAGTGCGGCCCTGTCACTGTGTCACTGACTGACCCCTCGACAGTGCGGCCCTGTCACTGTGTGACTGACTGACTGACCCCTCGACAGTGCGGCCCTGTCACTGTGTCACTGACTGACCCCTCAACAGTGCGGCCCTGTCACTTTGTCACTGACTGACCCCTCGATAGTGCGGCCCTGTCACTGTGTCACTGACTGACCCCGCGACAGTGCGGCCCTGTCACTGTGTCACTGACTGACTGACCCCTCAACAGTTCGGCCCTGTCACTGTGTCACTGACTGACTGACCCCTCGACAGTGCGGCCCTGTCACTGTGTCACTGACTGACTGACCCCTCGACAGTGCGGCCCTGTCACTGTGTCACTGACTGACTGACCCCTCAACAGTGCGGCCCTGTCACTGTGTCACTGACTGACTGACCCCTCGACAGTGCGGCCCTGTCACTGTGTCACTGACTGACTGACCCCTTGATAGTGCGGCCCTGTCACTGTGTCACTGACTGACTGACCCCTCAACAGTGCGGCCCTGTCACTGTGTCACTGACTGACTGACCCCTCGACAGTGCGGCCCTGTCACTGTGTCACTGACTGACTGACCCCTCGACAGTGCGGCCCTGTCACTGTGTCACTGACTGACTGACCCCTCGACAGTGCGGCCCTGTCACTGTGTGACTGACTGACTGACCCCTCGATAGTGCGGCCCTGTCACTGTGTCACTGACTGACTGACCCCTCGATACTGCGGCCCTGTCACTGTGTCACTGACTGACCCCTCGACAGTGCGGCCCTGTCACTGTGTCACTGACTGACTGACCCCTCGATAGTGCGGCCCTGTCACTGTGTGACTGACTGACTGACCCCTCGACAGTGCGGCCCTGTCACTGTGTCACTGACTGACCCCTCGACAGTGCGGCTCTGTCAGAGAACGAGCTCTCGGTGTGTCCTGAATGATTGAACGTGCTCTTGGCGGTTGTTGCTATGGAGGATATTCAACGCTCTTCTCTCCTTTCTCATCCCTCTGCCCTTCACCTCTCACCGCCTCGCCCCACCACCCCCTCCGGCCTTGTCTCTCGGTCTGCAGGTCAAGGTGGACCACCATTACGATTTCCAGGACATCGCCAGCGTGGTGGCCCTGACGAAGACCTACGCCACTACCGAGCCTTTCATCGACGCCAAGTATGACCTCCGCATCCAGAAAATTGGCAACAATTACAAGGCCTACATGTAAGTCAGAGAACGGCCCTGGGGTCAGAGGGCACTGCCGGGTTCGTGGGGCTGCCCCGGGGTCAGAGAGAAGCCCTGGGGTCGTGGGGCAGCCAGGGCCGGAAGGCTGTCGGGGTTGGGGGGTGGGGGGGGTGGGGGGGGGTTGGGGGCGGGGGTGGCGCATCCCTGATTTGGGAACTCTCCCAGGGTCGGAGAGGGTGGTGCACAGACCCAGGGAGGGGCAGTGAGTTGTCATTTGCTCCCACGCACGCTCTACCCTTCAGTGGGCACGCGGTGTGTGTGTGTGTGTGTGTGTGTGTGTGTGTGTGTGAGGGTGTGTGTGTGTGTGTGTGTGTGTGTGTGTGTGTTTATATGTGTGTGTGTGTGTGTGTGTGTGTGTGTGTGTGTGTGTGTTTATATGTGTGTGTGTGAGTGTTTATATGTGTGTGTGTGTGTGTGTGTGTGTGTGTGTGTGTGTGTGTTTATATGTGTGTGTGTGAGTGTTTATATGTGTGTGTGTGTTTATATGTGTGTGTGTGAGTGTTTATATGTGTGTGTGTGTTTATATGTGTGTGTGTGTGTGTGTGTGTGTGTGTGTGTGTGTGTGTTTATATGTGTGTGTGTGAGTGTTTATATGTGTGTGTGTGTTTATATGTGTGTGTGTGTGTGTGTGTGTGTGTGTGTGTGTGTGTGTGTGTGTGTGTGTGTGTTTATATGTGTGTGTGTGAGTGTTTATATGTGTGTGTGTGTTTATATGTGTGTGTGTGAGTGTTTATATGTGTGTGTGTGTGTGTGTGTGTGTGTGTGTGTGTGTGTTTATATGTGTGTGTGTGTGTGTTTATATGTGTGTGTGTGTGTGTGTGTGTGTGTGTGTGTGTGTGTGAGTGTGTGTGTGTGTGTGAGTGTGTGTGTGTGTGTGTGTGTTTATATGTGTGTGTGTGTGTGTTTATATGTGTGTGTGTGTTTATATGTGTGTGTGTGTGTGTGTGTGTGTGTGTGTGTGTGTGAGTGTGTGTGTGTGTGTGTGTGTGTGTGGGGCGTCCCCTCCTGCAGAAAGCCCAAGGTGCTGCTGCATTTCATCATTACCAACCAGACAGTGACAGGGTTTTTAATCTTGCCTCAGGCATAGAAGGAGCCAACATGGTGGCTGGAGTTCAGATCCAGATCAGCCACAATCTCAACAAATAGTAGAACAGGCATGAGGGACTGAATGGCCTCCTCCTGTTCCTCTGTCCCTCTCCTGCCCCTCTGCCTCTCTCTCTCTCTCCGTCTTCCTCTCTCTCTGTCGCTCTCTGTCGCTCTATCTGCCTCTCTCTCTCTCTCTCTCTCCCCATCTCTCTCTGTCTCACCCCATCTCTCTCTCCCCATCTCTCTCACTCTCTCCATCTCTTCTCTTGTACCCTCTCCCCCTATATATCTTTCTTTCCCTTTCTCTCTCTCTAGCTCCCTCTTGCTCCTTCTCCCTCTATCTCTCTCCATTTCTCTCTCTCCCCATCTCTCTATTACACATTCTCTCTCCACTCTCTCTCATACACTCCCTCTCTCCATCTCTCCCCCTCTCTCTCTTTCCTTCCCTCTCTCTACCTTTCTTTCTTTTGCTCTTTCTCTCCATCTCTCTCTCTGTCTCTCTCACACACCCTCCTTCTCTCTCTCCACCTCTCCCCATCTATCTCTCTCTCACATACAATCCTTCTCTCCATCTCTGTCTCTCTCACACACACACTCCCTCTCCCTCTCTCCATCTCTCCCTGTCTCTCTCCCTCACACTCCCTCTCTCTCCATTTGTCTCACTCTCATGCACTCCCTCTCTCCATTTCTCTCGCACTCCCCCTCTCTCTCTCCATTTCTCTCTCACACGCACTCTCTCTCTCTCTCTGTCGTGGGCGGTGGTGGTGTGTGCCAGCTTCACCTCTGACCTCTGAGCAGTCCGAATCGCTCCCACTCCCTGGGTTCTAGACCTTGGATTTATTTGGGGGTTGTGACAAAGTGCAGCAGACAGCTGGTTTTGGTGTAAGAAAAAACTGGGTTTATTGAAGTCACAAATGAATTTATAACATTCGAATTACACTGAGATTATGCAGACGTACAAAGTACACTTGGTTAAGAATGGGGGACACACGGCATAATGAGGGAAAATTCACAATACTAATCCCCTTACCCTTGTCCCACCCCCCCAAACCTAACTAAATTGAACTAGGAGAGGTCAGGGATCACACTCACCCACCCAGGGTTCATTCACCGGTCGGAATCCAGCCAGGTAAGCGGGTTGCAGTTTTGGGGGACGCTCTTTGTGTCCTCTGGGGCCTGCTGTCCCCACGTGGTCCTGGTCTGTGGAATCGGCGAAGGTTCTTTAGTTGGGTGGAGGACGCGGTTGTGGGTGGTCGATCCTGGTGGGGGGGCTGGGGGTTGAGGCCTTGTTGTCTTCGGTTGAGCCTGCCACCCCGTGCCCCTCTCCCTGATGTTGCCTGTGGGCCTGCAAAACCTCCAGATCTCCTCCATGCGCTTGGCTCAGCTCCCTGCTTAAACTCGGCTTCAACCACTCCCAACTGCTCACCGCCCTGTGTCAGCTTTCCAAACTGCTCCCCTTTCTGTGTCCCTGCCTAAAAACTGCTCCCTTCAGATCTCCTGGCCCAGTTATCCTGTTTTTTTTTAATTTCTTATCTCAATCCAAATCAAGGTTAGTTCTTTGTTTGATTTTGGTGGGCTCCCCCAGGTGATTGTTGTCTCGTTGTTTTTAATGGGCTCGAATGATGTTTATCATTGTCTTCCTGCTCCCGTAACTAGTCTTGAACTGAAAGCCATTGTATTGATGGTTTCGCATAATTGCACTGATTGTGGTCTTCCTGCCCCTGTAGTTAGTAGCGATTATTTATGCAAGGTTTAGACGGGCTTTAGTTTCATGTGAGGTGAAGTGTTTCTCTGATAAAAGCAAAAAGCTGCGGATGCTGGAAATTCAAAACAAAAACAAGAGTCATTCGGACTCGAAACGTTAACTGTGCTCCTCTCCGCAGATGCTGCCAGACCTGCTGAGTTTTTCCAGGTATTTTTGTTATTGTTTAAGTGTTTCTCTGGGTTGAACGTATTAAAGAGAAGAATATATATTCTCATTGTTTGGTTTCAGGCAAAAAATACCACACTGCACTCTTTCTGTCTCTCCCTCTCTCCTAATCTCCATCTCTCTTACTCCCTCTCAACACTCCTTCTCTCTCACACACTCCCTCTCTCTCTCCATCACACCCTCACACACTCCCTCTCTCTCCATCACACCCTCACACACTCCCTCTCTCTCCATCCCTCTCTCACACACACTCTCTCTCTCTCTCTCTCACACACACTCTCACTCTCTCCCTCTCTCTGTCACAGACTCCCTCTCTCTCTCCATTTCTCCATCTCTCCCTCTCACACACTCCCTCTCTCTCCATCTATGCCCCTCACACACACTCCCTCTCTCTCCATCTCTCTCTCACTCACACACTCCCTCTCTCTCCATCTCTCTCTCTCACACACACTCCCTCTCTCTCCATCTCTCTCTCTCTCACACACACTCCCTCTCTCTCAATCTCTCTCCATCTCTCTCTCTCTCTCACACTCCCTCTCTATCCATCTCTCTCTCTCTCACACTCCCTCTCTCTCTCCATCTCTCTCTCTCTCTCACACTCCCTCTTTCTCTCCATCTCTCTCTCTCTCACACTCCCTCTCTCTCCATCTCTCTCTCTCTCCATCTCTCTCTCTCTCTCACACTCCCTCTTTCTCCATCTCTCTCTCTCTCACACACACACACCCTCTCTCTCCATCTCTCTCTCTCTCACACACACACACCCTCTCTCTCCATCTCTCTCTCTCTCACACTCCCTCTCTCTCTCCATCTCTCTCTCTCTCTCACACTCCCTCTCTCTCCATCTCTCTCTCTCTCACACACACACACCCTCACTCTCCATCTCTCTCTATCTCACACACTCCCTCTCTCTCCATCTCTCTCTCTCACACACTCCCTCTCTCTCTCCATCTCTCTCCATCTTTCTCTCTCTCTCTCACACACTCCCTCTCTCTCCATCTCTCTCTCTCTCACACACTCCCTCTCTCTCTCCATCTCTCCCCATCTTTCTCTCTCTCTCACACACACTCCCTCTCTCTCCGTCTCTCTCTCTCACACACTCCCTCTCTCTCTCCATCTCTCTTCATCTTTCTCTCTCTCTCTCTCACACACTCCCTCTCTCTCCATTTCTCTCTCTCTCACACACACACACACACACCCTCTCTCTCCATCTCACTCTCTCTCTCCCACCACCTTTGCGATCCTGAATTGTGACACTCCAATGGGCAGCCGCTGGCGGGGGTCGAAGGTCAGCAGCCCGCCCATCCTTCCCCAGAGTGGGGGTGACAATTGGGATAGCAGGGGAGAGGGAAATCAGTGTGGGTGGGGGGAGGCTGAGTGCAGACATAGCCCCATCACAAAGGGAACTGAAGGAATTCTAACCACAACCTTCCAGTGAGTGACAGTTCATCAAGGAGTCACTGACAAGGAGCTGCCTCAGCGATGAATTTGTCTTTCCCAGAATGAAAAAGGATGGCCCCAAAAACCACAATGTAATGTTCACCAAACCGCAGCTTTCATTATCCAACTTCCCCAGCTGCTTAATTAGAAACAACCTGCATTTGTAAAACATTCGTAACACAATAAACTATCCCCAGGACGCTCCACAGGAGGGTAAATCAGACACTCTCTGACCCCCAGCCACACGCGGGGATATTAGGGACAGGGGACCGCAAGCTCGGGCAGAGAGATCGGTTTTTAAGGAGCGTATTAAAGGAGGAGGGAGAGAGAGGAGGAAGGAGGAAGAGAGAGAGAGAGAGACGGAGGGAGAGAGAGAGAGAGAGAGAGAGAGAGAGAGAGGAAGAGACACACAGAGAGAAGATGAGAGACAGAGAGGGTGAGAGAGGCAGAGTGAGAGAAAGAGAGAGACGGAGAGAGACAGAGAAGATGGGGACAGAGAGAGAGAGACAGAGAGAGAGAAGGAGAGAGAGACACAGAGAGAAGATGAGAGGCAGAGAGAGATAGAGAGAGAGTCAGAAAAGGAGAGAGATGGAGAGAGAAAGAGAGACAGAGCGAGATGGAGAGAGACGTAGAGAAAAAGAGAGAGAAGAAGGAGAGAGACTGAGAGAGAAGATGGGGAGAGAGAGAGAGAGTGGGGGGTCGCAGAGGCTTAGGGAGGGAATTACAGAGCACAGGGCCCTCAGGCAGCTGAAGGCCCGGCGACCAATGGTGGAGCGATGGGAATCGGGGGGATGCTCGAGAGGCCGGAATTGGAGGAGATCAGAGATCTCGGAGGGTTGTAGGAGGTTACAGAGATAGGGAGGGTTGTAGGGGCTGGAGGAGGTTACAGAGATAGGGAGGGGTGTAGGGGCTGGAGGAGGCTACAGAGATAGGGAGGGTTGTAGGGGCTGGAGGAGGTTACAGAGATAGGGAGGGTAGTAGGGGCTGGAGGAGGGTTACAGAGATAGGGAGGGTTGTAGGGGCTGGAGGAGGTTACAGAGATCGGGACGTTTGTAGGGGCTGGAGGAGGTTACAGAGATAGGGAGGGGTGTAGGGGCTGGAGGAGGTCACACAGATAGGGAGGGGTGTAGGGGCTGGAGGAGGTTACAGAGATAGGGAGGGGTGTAGGGGCTGGAGGAAGTGACAGAGATAGGGAGGGTTGTAGGGGCTGGAGGAGGTTACAGAGATAGGGAGGGTGTAGAGGACTTGAGGAGGTTACAGAGACAGGGAGGGTGGTAGGGGCTGGAGTAGGTTACAGAGATAGGGAGGGTTGTAGGGGCTGGAGGAGGTTACGCAGATAGAGAGGGTTGTAGGGGCTGGAGGAGGTTACACAGATAGGAAGGGTTGTAGAGGCTGGAGGAGGTTACAGAGATAGGGAGGGGTGTAGGGGCTGGAGGAGGTTACAGAGATAGGGAGGGTTGTAGAGACTGGAGGAGGTTCCAGAGATAGGAAGGGGTGTAGGGGCTGGAGGAGGTTACAGAGATAGGGAGGGTTGTAGAGACTGGAGGAGGTTACAGAGATAGGGAGGGTTGTAGAGACTGGAGGAGGTTCCAGAGATAGGGAGGGGTGTAGGGGCTGGAGGAGGTTACAGAGATAGGGAGGGTTGTAGGGGCTGGAGGAGGTTACAGAGATAGGGAGGGTTGTAGGGGCTGGAGGAGGTTACAGAGATAGGGAGGGTTGTAGGGGCTGGAGGAGGTTACAGAGATAGGGAGGGGTGTAGGGGCTGGAGGAGGTTACAGAGATAGCGAGGGTTGTAGAGACTGGAGGAGATTACAGAGATAGGGAGGGTTGTAGAGACTGAAGGAGGTTCCAGAGATAGGGAGGGGTGTAGGGGTTGGAGGAGGTTACAGAGATAGGGAGGGTGTAGAGGACTTGAGGAGGTTACAGAGATAGAGAGGGTTGTAGGGGCTGGAGGAGGTTACAGAGATAGGGAGGGGTGTAGGGACTGGAGGAGGTTACAGAGATAGGGAGGGGTGTAGGGGCTGGAGGAGGTTACAGAGATAGGGAGGGGTGTAGGGGCTGGAGGAGGTTACAGAGATAGGGAGGGGTGTAGGGACTGGAGGAGGTTACAGAGATAGGGAGGGAGTGAGAGCAAGGGATAGATTTCAAAGTGAACGAAAAAAATTGTGCATTGGAACATTGAAAATTCACATCAGGTTCAAAGTCAGACCTCTGCATCTGGGGAAAATATGGTGGGAGTAAGAAGACATCCCTTCAGATTCTCACAGCCAACAACTCCTTATGGATCAACATGCTGTAACTGTCCTGGGAGGGTTTGATGGGGACAGTGTAGAGGGAGCCTTACTCCGAATCTAACTCTGTGCTGTACCTGTCCTGGGAGTGTTTGATGGGGACGGTGTAGAGGGAGCTTTACTCTGTATCTGACCCCGTGCTGTACCTGTCCTGGGAGTGTTTGATGGGGACGGTGTAGAGGGAGCTTTACTCTGTATCTCACCCTGTGCTGTCCATGTCCTGGGAGTGTTTGATGGGGACGGTGTAGAGGGAGGTTTACTCTGTATCTAACCCCGTGCTGTACCTGTCCTGGGAGTGTTTGATGGGGACGGTGGAGAGGGATCTTTACTCAGTATCTCACCCTGTGCTGTACCTGTCCTGGGAGTGTTTACGGGGACGGTGTAGAGGGAGCTTTAATCTGTATCTAACCCCGTGCTGTACCTGTCCTGGGAGTGTTTGATGGGGACGGTGTAGAGGCAGCTTTACTCTGTATCTAACCCCGTGCTGTACCTGTCCTGGGAGTGTTTGATGGGGACAGTGTAGAGGGAGCTTTACTCTGTATCTAACCCCGTGCTGTACCTGTCCTGGGAGTGTTTGATGGGGACAGTGTAGAGGGAGCTTTACTCTGTATCTAACCCCGTGCTGTACCTGTCCTGGGAGTGTTTGATGGGGACGGTGTAGAGGGAGCTTTACTCTGTATCTAACCCCGTGCTGTACCTGTCCTGGGAGTGTTTGATGGGGACAGTGTAGAGGGAGCTTTACTCTGTATCTAACCCCGTGCTGTACCTGTCCTGGGAGTGTTTGATGGGGACAGTGTAGAGGGAGCTTTACTCTGTATCTAACCCCGTGCTGTACCTGTCCTGGGAGTGTTTGATGGGGACGGTGTAGAGGCAGCTTTACTCTGTATCTAACCCCGTGCTGTACCTGGGAGTGTTTGATGGGGAAGGTGTAGAGGGAGCTTTACTCTGTATCTTCCCAGGTGCTGTACCAGTCCTCTGGGTGATGGAAGGGGACGGTGGAGAGGGATCTTTACTCAGTATCTCACCCTGCGCTGCATCTGTCCTGGGGAGTGTTTGACGGGGTGATTGTAGAGTGAGCAATTCTCTGTATCTAACCCTGTGCTGTACATGTCCTTGGAGTGTTTGATGAAGACAGTGTAGAGGGATATTTTTTCTCTGTATCTTACACTGTACTGTACCTGTCCTGGGGTTGTTTGATGGGGACAGTGTAGAAGGAGCTTTACTCTGTATATCACTCTGTGCTGTACCTGTCCTGGGAGTGTTTGATGGGGACAGTGTAGGGGGAGCTTTAATCTGTTTCAAACCCCGTGCTGTACCTGTCCTGGGAGTGTTTGATGGGGACGGTGTAGAAGAAGATTTACTCTGTATCTCACCCTTTGCTGGAACTGTCCTGGGAGTGTTTGATGGGGAAGGTGTAGAGGGAGCTTTACTCTGTATCTTACCAGGTGCTGTACCAGTCCTGGGGGTGATGGAAGGGGACGATGGAGAGGAATCTTTACTCAGTATCTCACCCTGTGCTGTACCTGCCCTGGGAGTGTTTGATGGGGATGGTGTAGAGTGAGCAATACTCTGTATCTAACCCCGTGCTGTACCTGTCCTGGAAGTGCTTGATGTGGACAGTGAAGAGGGAGCTTTAGGCTGTATCTAACCCCGTGCTGTACCTGTCCTGGGAGTGTTTGATGGGGACGGTGTAGAGGGAGCTTTACTCTGTATCTCACCCTGTGTTGTACATGTCCTGAGATTGTTTGATGGGGACGCTGTAGAGGGAGGTTTACTCTGTATCTCACCCTTTGCTCTACCAGTCCTGGGGGTGATGGAAGGGGACGGTGGACAGGGATCTTTACTCAGTATCTCACCGTGTGCTGTACCTGTCCTGGGAGTGTTTGACGGGGACGGTGTAGAGCGAGATTTACTCTGTATCTTACCCTGTGCTGTAACAGTCCTGGGAGTGTTTGATGGGGAGAGTGTAGAGTGAGCAATACTCTGTATCTAACCCCATACTGTACATGTCTTGGGAGTGCTTGATGTGGACAGTGAAGAGGGAGCTTTACTCTGTATCTTGCCCCGTGCTGTTCATGTCCTGGGAGTGTTTGATGGGGACCGTGTAGAGGGAGCTTTACTCTGTATCTCACCCTTTGCTGGAACTGTCCTGGGAGTGTTTGATGGGGACGGTGTAGAGGGAGATTCACTCTGTATCTAACCCCGTGCTGTACCTGTCCTGGGAGTGTTTGATGGGGACTGTGTAGAGGGAACTTTACATTGTATCTAACCCTGTGCTGTACCTGTCCTGGGAGTGTTTGATGGGGACAGCGTGGAGGGAGTTTTACTCTGCATCTAACCCAGTGCTTGATGTGGACAGTGTAGAGGGAGCTTTACACTGTATCTAACCCCGTGCTGTACCTGTCCTGGGAGTGTTTGATTGGGACCGTGTAGAGGCAGCTTTACTCTCTATTTAACCCCGTGCTGTACCTGTCTGGGAGTTTTTGATGGGGATAGTGTGGAGGGAGTTTTACTCTGTATATCACCCTGTGTTGTACATGTCCTGGGAGAGTTTGATGGGGAGAGTGTAGAAGGAGCTTTACTCTGTATCTAACCCTGTGCTGTACCTGTGCTGGGAGTGTTTGATGTGGACAGTGTAGATAGAGCTTTACTCTCTATCTAACCCCGTGCTGTACCTGTCCTGGGGATGTTTGATGGGGACCGTGTAGAGGGAGCTTTACTCTGTATCTCAACCTTTGCTGGAACTGTCCTGGGAGTGTTTGATGGGGACGGTGTAGAGAGAGGTTTACTCTGTATCTCACCCTTTGCTGTACCAGTCCTGGGGATGATGGAAGGGGACGGTGGACAGGGATCTTTACTCAGTATCTCACCGTGTGCTGTACCTGTCCTGGGAGTGTTTGACGGGGACGGTGTAGATGGAGATTTACTCGGTATCTAACCCTGTGGTGTACTATTCCTGGGAGTGTTTGATGGGGAGAGTGTAGAGTGAGCAACATTCTTATCTAACCCCGTGCTGTATCTGTCCTGGGACTGTTTGATGGGGACCGTGTAGAGACAGCTTTTCTGTCTATTTAACTCAGTGCTGTACCTCTCTAGGAGTTGTTGATGGGGACTGTGTGGAGGGAACTTTACTCTGTATATCACCCTGTGCTGCACATGTCCTGGGAGTGTTTGATGGGGTTGGGGTAGAGTGAGATTTACTCTGTATCTAACCCGTGCTGCACCCGTCCTGGGGGTGTTTGATGGGGACGGTGTAGAGGGAGCTTTACTCTGTATCTAACCCCGTGCTGTACCTGTCCTGGGAGTGTTTGATGGGGACAGTGTAGAGGGAGCTTTACTCTGAATCTAACCCCGTGCTGTACCTGTCCTGGGAGTGTTTGATGGGGACGGTGTAGAGGGAGCTTTACTCTGTATCTAACCCTGTGCTGTACCTGTCCTGGGAGTGTTTGATGGGGACGGTGTAGAGGGAGCTTTACTCTGTATCTAACCCCGTGCTGTACCTGTCCTGGGAGTGTTTGATGGAGATGGTGTAGAGGGAGATTTACTCTGTATCTAACCCTGAGCTGTACCAGTCCTGGGAGTGTTTGATGGGGATGGTGTAGAGGGAGATTTACTCTGTATCTAACCCCATACTGTACCTGTCCTGGGAGTGCTTGATGTGGACAGTGAAGAGGGAGATTTACTCTGTATCTAACCAGGTGCTGTACCAGTCCTGGGGATGATGGAAGGGGACGGTGGAGAGGGATCTTTGCTCAGTATCTCACCCTGTGCTGTATCTGTCATGGGGAGTGTTTGACTCGGACGGGGTAGAGGGTGATTTACTCTCTATCTAACCCTGTGCTTACCAGACCTGGGAGTGTTTGATGGGGAGAGTGTAGAGTGAGCAACACTCTGTATCTAACCCCATACTGTACCTGTCCTGGGAGTGCTTGATGTGAACAGTGAAGAGCGAGCTTTACTCTGTATCGAACCCCGTGCTGTACCTGTCCTGGGAGTGTTTGATGGGGACGGTGTAGAGGGAGCTTTACTCTGTATCTAACCCCGTGCTGTACCTGTCCTGGGAGTGTTTGATGGGGATAGTGTAGTGGGAGATTTACTCTGTATCTAACCCCGTGCTGTACATGACTTGGGAGTGTTTGATGGGGACGGTGTAGAGGGAGCTTTACTCTGTATCTAACCCCATGCTGTACCTGTCCTGGGAGTGTTTGATGGGGACAGTGTAGATGGAGCTTTACTTTGTATCTAACTCTGTGCTGTACCTGTCCTGGGAGTGTTTGATGGGGACAGTGTAGAGGGAGCTTTACTCTCTATTTAACCCAGTGCTGTACCTTTCTGGGAGTTTTTGATGGGGATAGTGTGAAGTGAGCTTTACTCTGTATCTAACCCCGTGCTGTACCTGTCCTGGGAGTGTTTGATTGGGGACGGTGTAGAGGGAGCTTTACTCTGTATCTAACCCTGTGCTGTATCTGTCCTGGGAGTGTTTGATAGGGACCGTGTATAGTGAGTTTTACTCTGTATCTAACCCCGTGCTCTACTTCTCCTGGGAGTGTTTGATGGGGACAGTGTAGAGGTAGGTTTACTCTGTATCTCACCGTGTGCTGTACGTGCCTGGGAGTGTCCGACTGGGACGGTGTAGCCGGAGCTTTACTCTGTATCTTACCCCGTGCTGTACCTGTCCTGGGAATGTTTGATGGGGACAGTGTAGAGGGAGCTTTACTCTGTATCTAACCCTGTGCTGTACCTGTCCTGGGAGTGCTTGATGTGGACAGTGTAGATAGAGCTTTACTCTGTATCTAACCCCAAGCTATACCTCTCCTGGTGGTGTTTGATGGGGACCATGTAGAGGCAGCTTTACTCTGTATCAAACCCCATGCTGTACCTGTCCTGGGAGTGTTTGATGGGGAAGGTGTAGAGGGAGCTTTACTCTGTATCTTACCAGGTGCTGTACCAGCCCTGGGCGTGATGGAAGGGGACGGTGGAGAGGTATCTATACTCAGTATCTTACCCTGTGCTGTACCTGTCCTGGGAGTGTTTGATGGAGACGGTGTAGCGGGAGCTTTACTCTGTATCTAACCCCGTGCTGTACCTGTCCTGGGAGTGTTTGATGGGGAGAGTGTATAGTGAGAAATACTCTGTATCTCACCCCGTGCTGTACCTGTCCTGGGAGTGCTTGATGTTGACAGTGTAGATAGAGCTTTACTCTGTATCTAATCCCGTGCTGTACCTGTCCTGGGAGTGTTTGATGGGAACATGTAGAGGGATCTTTATTCAGTATCTCACCCTGCGCTGCACCTGTCCTGTGAGTGTTTGACGGGGACGGTGTAGAGGGAGATTTACTCTATATCTAACCCTGTGCTGTACCAGTCCTGGGAGTGTTTGATGGGGACGGTGTAGAAGGAGCTTTAATCTTTATCTCACCCTTTGCTGGAACTGTCCATGGAGTGTTTGATGCGGACGGTGTAGAGGGAGCTTTACTCTGTATCTCACTCTTTGCTGGAACTGTCCTGGGAGTGTTTGATGGGGAAGGTGTAGAGGGAGCTTTACTCTGTATCTTACCAGGTGCTGTACCAGTCCTGGGGGTGATGGAAGGGGGCGGTGGAGAGGGATCTTTACTCAGTATCTCACCCTGTGCTGTATCTGTCCTGGGAGTGTTTGATGGGGACGGTGTAGACGGAGATTTACTCTGTATCTAACCCTGTGCTGTACCAGTCCTGGGAGTGTTTGATGGGGAGAGTGTTGAGTGAGCTTTACTCTGTGTCTAACCCCATACTGTACCTGTCCTGGGAGTGCTTGATTTGGACAGTGAAGAGGCAGCTTTACACTGTATCTAACCCCGTGCTGTACCTGTCCTGGGATTGTTTGATGGGGATAGTGTAGAGGCAGCTTTTTTCTATATTTAACCCAATGCTGTACCCTTCTGGGAGTTTTTGATGTGGACAGTGTAGAGGGAGCTTTACTCATATTCTAACCCAGTGCTGTACCTCTCCTGAGAGTGTTTGATGGGGATGTTGTAGAGGGAGCTTTACTCTGTCTCTAACCCCGTGCTGTACCTGTCCTGGGAGTGTTTGATGGGGACAGTGTAGAGGGAGCTTTACTCTGTATCTAACCCTGTGTTGTACCTGTCCTGGGAGTGTTTGATGGGGAGAGTGTAGAGGGAGCTTTACTCTGTATCTAACCCAGTGCTGTACCTGTCCTGGGGGTGTTTGATGGGGAGCGGCTAGAGGCAATTTTACTCAGTATCTAACCCCGTGCTGTACCTGTCCTGGGAGTGTCTGTTGGGGACAACGTAGAGGGAGATTTACTCTGTATCTAACCCTGGCTATACCTGTCCTGGGAGTGTTTGATGGGGACAGTGTAGAGGGAGATTTAGTCTGTGCCTCACCCCGTGCTGTACCTGTCCTGGGAGTCTTTGAAGGCGAGGGTGTAGAGTGAGCTTTACTCTGTATCTAACCACATGCTGTACACTTACTAGGAGTGTTTGATGGGGACAGTGTAGAGGGAGCATTACTCTGTATCTAACCACATGCAGTACCTCTCCTGGGAGTGTTTGATTGGGACGGTGTAGTGGGAGCTTTACTCTGTTTCTAACTCCGTGCTGTAACTGACCTGGGAATGTTTGATGTGGACAGCGCAGAGGGAGATTTACACTGTATTTTACCCAGTGCTGTACCTGTCCTGGAAGTCTTTGATGGGCATAGTGTAGTGGGAGCTTTACTCTGTATCTTAACCTGTGCTGTACATGTTCTGGGAGCGTTTGATGGGAACGGTACAGAGGGAACTTCAGTCCGTATCTTACCAGGTGCTGTACCTGTCCTGGGGGTGATGGATGGGGACGGTGTAGACGGAGCTTTACTCAGTATCTCACTCTGTGCTGTACATGTCCTGGGAGTGTTTGATGGGGTCGGTGTAGGGGCAGCTTTACTCTGTATTCAATCCATTGATGTACCTGTCCTGGGACTGTTTGATCTGGACAATGTAGAGGGAGCTTTACTCTGTATCTAACCCAGTGCTGTACCTGTCCTGGGAGTGTTTGATGTGGAAAGCGTAGAGGGAGCTTTACTCTGTATCTAACCCCGTGCTGTAGCTATCCTGGGGGTGTTTGATGAGGACGGTGTAGAGGGAGCATTGCTATGTATCTAACCCCATGTTGTACCTGTCCTGGGAGTGTTTGATGGGAACGGTGTAGAAGGAGTTTTATTCTGTATCTAACCCCGTGCTGTACCTGTCCTGGGAGTGTTTGATGGGGACAGTGTAGAGGGAGCTTTACTCTGCATCTAACCCCGTGCTGTACCTGTCCTGGGAGTGTTTGATGGGGACAGTGTAGAGGGAGCTTTACTCTGTATCTAACCCCATGCTGTACCTGTCCTGGGAGTGTTTGTTGGGGACAGTGTAGAGGGAGTTTTACTCAGTATGTAACCCCGTCCTGTACCTGTCCACTGATTCTTTGATGGGGACAATTTAGAAGGAGATCTACTCTGTTTCTAAGCCCGTGCTGTTCCTCTCCTGGGAGTGTTTGATGGGGACTGTTTAGAGGGAGCTTTACACTGTGTCTAACCCCGTGCTGTACATGTCCTGGGAGTGTTTGATGGGGACAGTGTAGAGGGAGCTTTACTCTGTATCTCACCCCGTGCTGTAGCTGTCCTGGGAGTGTTTGATGGGGACAGTGTAGAGGGAGATTTACTCTGTATCTAACCCTGTGCTGTACCTGTCCTGGGAGTGTTTGATGGGGACAGTGTAGAGGGAGCTTTACTCTGTATCTAACCCCAAGCGGTACATGTTTTGGAGTGTTTGATGGGGACAGTGTAGAGGGATCTTTACTCTGTATCTCACCCCATGCTGAAGATATCCTGGGAGTGTTTGATGGGGACAGTTTGGAGGGAGCTTTAACCTGTATATAACCCCATGCTGTCGCTGTCCAGTGAGTGTTTAATAAGGATAGTATAGAGGGAGCTTTACTCTGTATCTAACCCCATGCTCTAAATGTTCTGTGAGTGTTTGACGGGCACAGTGCAGAGTGAGCTTTACTCAGTATCTAACCCTGTGCTGTACTTGTCCTGGGAGTGTTTGATGGGGACGGTGTAGAAGGAGCTTTACTCTGTATCTAACCCCGTGCTGTTCCTGTCCTGGGAGTGTTTGATGGGGACTGTTTAGAGGGAGATTTACTCTGTGTCTAACCCCGTGCTGTACATATCATTGTAGAATTTGATGGGGACGGTGTAGAGGGAGATTTACTTTGTATCTAACCCCATGCTGTACCTGTCCTGGGAGTGTTCGATGGGGACTGTGTAGAGGGAGGTTTACTCTGTATCTAACCCCATGCTGCACCTGTCCTGGGAGTGTTTGAAGGGGACAGGGTAGAGGGTTCTTTAATCTGTATCTAATCCCATGTTGTACCAGTCCTGGGAGTGTTTGGTGGGGACAGTGTAGAGGGAGCTTTACTCTGTATCTAACCCCGTGCTGTGACTGTCCTGGGAGTGTTTGATGGGGAAGGTGTAGAAGTAGCTTTATTCTGTATCTAACCCCGTGCTGTACGTATCCTTGTAGAGTTTGATGGGGACGGTATAGAGTGAGCTTTACTCTGTATCTAACCCCGTGCTGTACCTGTCCTGGGATTGTTTGATGGGGACGGTGTAGAGGGAGCTTTACTCTGTATCTAACCCCGTGCTGTACCTGTCCTGGGAGTGTTTGATGGGGACGGTGTAGAGGGAGCTTTACTCTGTATCTAACCCCGTGCTGTACCTGTCCTGGGAGTGTTTGATGGGGACAGTGTAGAGGGAGCTTTACTCTGTATCTAACCCCGTGCTGTACCTGTCCTGGGAGTGTTTGATGGGGACAGTGTAGAGGGAGCTTTACTCTGTATCTAACCCCGTGCTGTACCTGTCCTGGGAGTGTTTGATGGGGACGGTGTAGAGGCAGCTTTACTCTGTATCTAACCCCGTGCTGTACCTGGGAGTGTTTGATGGGGAAGGTGTAGAGGGAGCTTTACTCTGTATCTTCCCAGGTGCTGTACCAGTCCTCTGGGTGATGGAAGGGGACGGTGGAGAGGGATCTTTACTCAGTATCTCACCCTGCGCTGCATCTGTCCTGGGGAGTGTTTGACGGGGTGATTGTAGAGTGAGCAATTCTCTGTATCTAACCCTGTGCTGTACATGTCCTTGGAGTGTTTGATGAAGACAGTGTAGAGGGATATTTTTTCTCTGTATCTTACCCTGTACTGTACCTGTCCTGGGGTTGTTTGATGGGGACCGTGTAGAGGGAGCTTTACTCTGTATCTCAACCTTTGCTGGAACTGTCCTGGGAGTGTTTGATGGGGACGGTGTAGAGAGAGGTTTACTCTGTATCTCACCCTTTGCTGTACCAGTCCTGGGGATGATGGAAGGGGACGGTGGACAGGGATCTTTACTCAGTATCTCACCGTGTGCTGTACCTGTCCTGGGAGTGTTTGACGGGGACGGTGTAGATGGAGATTTACTCGGTATCTAACCCTGTGGTGTACTATTCCTGGGAGTGTTTGATGGGGAGAGTGTAGAGTGAGCAACATTCTTATCTAACCCCGTGCTGTATCTGTCCTGGGACTGTTTGATGGGGACCGTGTAGAGACAGCTTTTCTGTCTATTTAACTCAGTGCTGTACCTCTCTAGGAGTTGTTGATGGGGACTGTGTGGAGGGAACTTTACTCTGTATATCACCCTGTGCTGCACATGTCCTGGGAGTGTTTGATGGGGTTGGGGTAGAGTGAGATTTACTCTGTATCTAACCCGTGCTGCACCCGTCCTGGGGGTGTTTGTTGTGGACAGCTTAGAGGGAGATTTACTCTGTTTCTAACCCCGTGCTGTACCTGTCCTGGGAGTGTTTGATGGGGACGGTGTAGAGGGAGCTTTACTCTGTATCTAACCCCGTGCTGTACCTGTCCTGGGAGTGTTTGATGGGGACAGTGTAGAGGGAGCTTTACTCTGTATCTAACCCCGTGCTGTACCTGTCCTGGGAGTGTTTGATGGGGACGGTGTAGAGGGAGATTTACTCTGTATCTAACCCCATGCTGTACCTGTCCTGGGAGTGTTTGATGGAGATGGTGTAGAGGGAGATTTACTCTGTATCTAACCCTGAGCTGTACCAGTCCTGGGAGTGTTTGATGGGGATGGTGTAGAGGGAGATTTACTCTGTATCTAACCCCATACTGTACCTGTCCTGGGAGTGCTTGATGTGGACAGTGCAGAGGGAGATTTACTCTGTATCTAACCAGGTGCTGTACCAGTCCTGGGGATGATGGAAGGGGACGGTGGAGAGGGATCTTTGCTCAGTATCTCACCCTGTGCTGTATCTGTCATGGGGAGTGTTTGACTCGGACGGGGTAGAGGGTGATTTACTCTCTATCTAACCCTGTGCTTACCAGACCTGGGAGTGTTTGATGGGGAGAGTGTAGAGTGAGCAACACTCTGTATCTAACCCCGTGCTGTACCTGTCCTGGGAGTGCTTGATGTGAACAGTGAAGAGCGAGCTTTACTCTGTATCGAACCCCGTGCTGTACCTGTCCTGGGAGTGTTTGATGGGGACGGTGTAGAGGGAGCTTTACTCTGTATCTAACCCCGTGCTGTACCTGTCCTGGGAGTGTTTGATGGGGATAGTGTAGTGGGAGATTTACTCTGTATCTAACCTCGTGCTGTACATGACTTGGGAGTGTTTGATGGGGACGGTGTAGAGGGAGCTTTACTCTGTATCTAACCCCATGCTGTACCTGTCCTGGGAGTGTTTGATGGGGACAGTGTAGATGGAGCTTTACTTTGTATCTAACTCTGTGCTGTACCTGTCCTGGGAGTGTTTGATGGGGACAGTGTAGAGGGAGCTTTACTCTCTATTTAACCCAGTGCTGTACCTTTCTGGGAGTTTTTGATGGGGATAGTGTGAAGTGAGCTTTACTCTGTATCTAACCCCGTGCTGTACCTGTCCTGGGAGTGTTTGATTGGGGACGGTGTAGAGGGAGCTTTACTCTGTATCTAACCCTGTGCTGTATCTGTCCTGGGAGTGTTTGATAGGGACCGTGTATAGTGAGTTTTACTTTGTATCTAACCCCGTGCTCTACTTCTCCTGGGAGTGTTTGATGGGGACAGTGTAGAGGTAGGTTTACTCTGTATCTCACCGTGTGCTGTACGTGCCTGGGAGTGTCCGACTGGGACGGTGTAGCCGGAGCTTTACTCTGTATCTTACCCCGTGCTGTACCTGTCCTGGGAATGTTTGATGGGGACAGTGTAGAGGGAGCTTTACTCTGTATCTAACCCTGTGCTGTACCTGTCCTGGGAGTGCTTGATGTGGACAGTGTAGATAGAGCTTTACTCTGTATCTAACCCCA
This sequence comes from Isurus oxyrinchus, assembly GCA_026770705.1. NCBI lineage: Eukaryota > Metazoa > Chordata > Chondrichthyes > Lamniformes > Lamnidae > Isurus > Isurus oxyrinchus. The sequence goes on along the minus strand of JANJGN010000874.1, from coordinate 224,655 downwards.
AGCTATACCTCTCCTGGTGGTGTTTGATGGGGACCATGTAGAGGCAGCTTTACTCTGTATCAAACCCCATGCTGTACCTGTCCTGGGAGTGTTTGATGGGGAAGGTGTAGAGGGAGCTTTACTCTGTATCTTACCAGGTGCTGTACCAGCCCTGGGCGTGATGGAAGGGGACGGTGGAGAGGTATCTATACTCAGTATCTTACCCTGTGCTGTACCTGTCCTGGGAGTGTTTGATGGAGACGGTGTAGCGGGAGCTTTACTCTGTATCTAACCCCGTGCTGTACCTGTCCTGGGAGTGTTTGATGGGGAGAGTGTATAGTGAGAAATACTCTGTATCTCACCCCGTGCTGTACCTGTCCTGGGAGTGCTTGATGTTGACAGTGTAGATAGAGCTTTACTCTGTATCTAACCCCGTGCTGTACCTGTCCTGGGAGTGTTTGATGGGAACATGTAGAGGGATCTTTATTCAGTATCTCACCCTGCGCTGCACCTGTCCTGTGAGTGTTTGACGGGGACGGTGTAGAGGGAGATTTACTCTATATCTAACCCTGTGCTGTACCAGTCCTGGGAGTGTTTGATGGGGACGGTGTAGAAGGAGCTTTAATCTTTATCTCACCCTTTGCTGGAACTGTCCATGGAGTGTTTGATGCGGACGGTGTAGAGGGAGCTTTACTCTGTATCTCACTCTTTGCTGGAACTGTCCTGGGAGTGTTTGATGGGGAAGGTGTAGAGGGAGCTTTACTCTGTATCTTACCAGGTGCTGTACCAGTCCTGGGGGTGATGGAAGGGGGCGGTGGAGAGGGATCTTTACTCAGTATCTCACCCTGTGCTGTATCTGTCCTGGGAGTGTTTGATGGGGACGGTGTAGACGGAGATTTACTCTGTATCTAACCCTGTGCTGTACCAGTCCTGGGAGTGTTTGATGGGGAGAGTGTTGAGTGAGCTTTACTCTGTGTCTAACCCCATACTGTACCTGTCCTGGGAGTGCTTGATTTGGACAGTGAAGAGGCAGCTTTACACTGTATCTAACCCCGTGCTGTACCTGTCCTGGGATTGTTTGATGGGGATAGTGTAGAGGCAGCTTTTTTCTATATTTAACCCAATGCTGTACCCTTCTGGGAGTTTTTGATGTGGACAGTGTAGAGGGAGCTTTACTCATATTCTAACCCAGTGCTGTACCTCTCCTGAGAGTGTTTGATGGGGATGTTGTAGAGGGAGCTTTACTCTGTCTCTAACCCCGTGCTGTACCTGTCCTGGGAGTGTTTGATGGGGACAGTGTAGAGGGAGCTTTACTCTGTATCTAACCCTGTGTTGTACCTGTCCTGGGAGTGTTTGATGGGGAGAGTGCAGAGGGAGCTTTACTCTGTATCTAACCCAGTGCTGTACCTGTCCTGGGGGTGTTTGATGGGGAGCGGCTAGAGGCAATTTTACTCAGTATCTAACCCCGTGCTGTACCTGTCCTGGGAGTGTCTGTTGGGGACAACGTAGAGGGAGATTTACTCTGTATCTAACCCTGGCTATACCTGTCCTGGGAGTGTTTGATGGGGACAGTGTAGAGGGAGATTTAGTCTGTGCCTCACCCCGTGCTGTACCTGTCCTGGGAGTCTTTGAAGGCGAGGGTGTAGAGTGAGCTTTACTCTGTATCTAACCCCGTGCTGTACCTGTCCTGGGAGTGTTTGATGGGGACGGTGTAGAGGGAGCATTACTCTGTATCTAACCACATGCAGTACCTCTCCTGGGAGTGTTTGATTGGGACGGTGTAGTGGGAGCTTTACTCTGTTTCTAACTCCGTGCTGTAACTGACCTGGGAATGTTTGATGTGGACAGCGCAGAGGGAGATTTACACTGTATTTTACCCAGTGCTGTACCTGTCCTGGAAGTCTTTGATGGGCATAGTGTAGTGGGAGCTTTACTCTGTATCTTAACCTGTGCTGTACATGTCCTGGGAGCGTTTGATGGGAACGGTACAGAGGGAACTTCAGTCCGTATCTTACCAGGTGCTGTACCTGTCCTGGGGGTGATGGATGGGGACGGTGTAGACGGAGCTTTACTCAGTATCTCACTCTGTGCTGTACATGTCCTGGGAGTGTTTGATGGGGTCGGTGTAGGGGCAGCTTTACTCTGTATTCAATCCATTGATGTACCTGTCCTGGGACTGTTTGATCTGGACAATGTAGAGGGAGCTTTACTCTGTATCTAACCCAGTGCTGTACCTGTCCTGGGAGTGTTTGATGTGGAAAGCGTAGAGGGAGCTTTACTCTGTATCTAACCCCGTGCTGTAGCTATCCTGGGGGTGTTTGATGAGGACGGTGTAGAGGGAGCATTGCTATGTATCTAACCCCATGTTGTACCTGTCCTGGGAGTGTTTGATGGGAACGGTGTAGAAGGAGTTTTATTCTGTATCTAACCCCGTGCTGTACCTGTCCTGGGAGTGTTTGATGGGGACAGTGTAGAGGGAGCTTTACTCTGCATCTAACCCCGTGCTGTACCTGTCCTGGGAGTGTTTGATGGGGACAGTGTAGAGGGAGCTTTACTCTGTATCTAACCCCATGCTGTACCTGTCCTGGGAGTGTTTGTTGGGGACAGTGTAGAGGGAGTTTTACTCAGTATGTAACCCCGTCCTGTACCTGTCCACTGATTCTTTGATGGGGACAATTTAGAAGGAGATCTACTCTGTTTCTAAGCCCGTGCTGTTCCTCTCCTGGGAGTGTTTGATGGGGACTGTTTAGAGGGAGCTTTACACTGTGTCTAACCCCGTGCTGTACATGTCCTGGGAGTGTTTGATGGGGACAGTGTAGAGGGAGCTTTACTCTGTATCTCACCCCGTGCTGTAGCTGTCCTGGGAGTGTTTGATGGGGACAGTGTAGAGGGAGATTTACTCTGTATCTAACCCTGTGCTGTACCTGTCCTGGGAGTGTTTGATGGGGACAGTGTAGAGGGAGCTTTACTCTGTATCTAACCCCAAGCGGTACATGTTTTGGAGTGTTTGATGGGGACAGTGTAGAGGGATCTTTACTCTGTATCTCACCCCATGCTGAAGATATCCTGGGAGTGTTTGATGGGGACAGTTTGGAGGGAGCTTTAACCTGTATATAACCCCATGCTGTCGCTGTCCAGTGAGTGTTTAATAAGGATAGTATAGAGGGAGCTTTACTCTGTATCTAACCCCATGCTCTAAATGTTCTGTGAGTGTTTGACGGGCACAGTGCAGAGTGAGCTTTACTCAGTATCTAACCCTGTGCTGTACTTGTCCTGGGAGTGTTTGATGGGGACGGTGTAGAAGGAGCTTTACTCTGTATCTAACCCCGTGCTGTTCCTGTCCTGGGAGTGTTTGATGGGGACTGTTTAGAGGGAGATTTACTCTGTGTCTAACCCCGTGCTGTACATATCATTGTAGAATTTGATGGGGACGGTGTAGAGGGAGATTTACTTTGTATCTAACCCCATGCTGTACCTGTCCTGGGAGTGTTCGATGGGGACTGTGTAGAGGGAGGTTTACTCTGTATCTAACCCCATGCTGCACCTGTCCTGGGAGTGTTTGAAGGGGACAGGGTAGAGGGTTCTTTAATCTGTATCTAATCCCATGTTGTACCAGTCCTGGGAGTGTTTGGTGGGGACAGTGTAGAGGGAGCTTTACTCTGTATCTAACCCCGTGCTGTGACTGTCCTGGGAGTGTTTGATGGGGAAGGTGTAGAAGTAGCTTTATTCTGTATCTAACCCCGTGCTGTACGTATCCTTGTAGAGTTTGATGGGGACGGTATAGAGTGAGCTTTACTCTGTATCTAACCACGTGCTGTACCTGTCCTGGGACTGTTTGAAGGGTTCATGTTAGAGAGAGCTTTACTCTGTATCTAAACCCGTGCTGTAACTGTCCTGGGAGTGTTCGATGGAGATGGTGTAGAGGGAGCTTTACTCTGTATCTAAAACTGTGCTGTATCTGTCCAGGGATTCTTTGATGGGGACAATTTAGAAGGAGCTTTACTCTGTTTTAAAGCCCATGCTGTTCCTGTCCGGGGAGTGTTTGTTGGGGACAGTGTAGAGGGAGCTTTACTCTGTGTCTAACCCCGTGCTGTTCCTGTCCTGGGAGAGTTTGATGGGGACGGTGTAGAGGGAACATTACTCTGTATCTAAACCCGTGCTGTAACTGTCCTGGGAGTGTTTGATGGACACAGTGTAGAAGGAGCTTTACACTGTATCTAACCCCGTGCTGTACGTATCCTTGTAGAGTTTGATGGGGACGGTGTAGAGTGAGATTTACTCTGTATCTAACCACGTGCTGTACCTGTCCTGGGAGTGTTTGATCAGGACGGTGTAGAGGGAGCTTTACTCTGTATCTAACCCTTTGCTATACCTCTCCTGGGAGTGGTTTGATGGGGACGGTGTAGAGGGAGCTTTACTCTGTATCTAACACCGTGCTGTACCTGTGCTGGGATTTTTTGATCGGGAGAGTGTAGAGGGAGCTTTACTCTGTCTCTAACCCCATGCTGTACCTGTCCTGGGTGTGTTTGATGGGGACGGTGTAGAGGAAGCTTTACTCTGTATCCAACTTCGTGCTGTACCTGCCCTGGGAGTGTTTGACGGGTCAGTGTGGATGGTGCTTTACTCTGTATCAAACCCCGTGCTGTTCCTGTCCTGGGAGTTTTTGACGGGGACGTTGTAGTGCGAGGTTTAATCTGTATCTAACCCCGTGCTGTACCTGTCCTGGGAGTGTTTGTTGGGGACGGTGTAGAGGGAGCTTTACTCTGTATCTAACCCCGTGCTGTACCTGTCCTGGGAGTGTTTGATGGGGACGGTGTAGAGGGAGCTTAACTCTGTATCTAACCTCGTGCTGTACCTGTCCTGGATGTGTTTGATCGGGACGGTGTAGAGGAAGCTTTACTCTGTACCTAACCCCGTGCTGTACCTGTCCTGGGAGTGTTTGATGGGGATGGTGTAGAGGGAGCTTTACTCTGTATCTAACCCCGTGCTGTAACTGTCCTGGGAGTGTTTGATGGGGAAGGTGTAGAGGGAGCTTTACTCTGTATCTAACCCCGTGCTGTACCTGTCCTGGGAGTGTTTGATGGGGACTGTGTAGAGGGAGATTTAATCTGTATCTAACCCCATGCTGTACCTGTCCTGGGAGTGTTTGATGGGGACAGTGTAGAGGGAGCTTTACTCTGTATCTAACCCCGTGCTGTACCTGTCCTGGGAGTGTTTGATGGGGACGGTGTAGAGGGAGCTTTACTCTGTATCTAACCCCGTGCTGTACCTGTCCTGGGAGTGTTTGATGGGGACGGTGTAGAGGGAGCTTTACTCTGTATCTAACCCCGTGCTGTACCTTTCCTGGGAGTGTTTGATGGGGACGGTGTAGAGGGAGCTTTACTCTGTATCTAACCCCGTGCTGTACCTGTCCTGGGAGTGTTTGATGGGGATGGTGTAGAGGGAGCTTTACTCTGTATCTAACCCCGTGCTGTACCTGTCCTGGGAGTGTTTGATGGGGACAGTGTAGAGGGAGCTTTACTCTGTATCTAACCCCGTGCTTTACCTGTCGTTGGGAATGTTTGATGGGGACAGTGTAGAGGGAGCTTTACTCTGTATCTAACCTCGTGCTGTACCTGTCCTGGGAGTGTTTGATGGGGACGGTGTAGAGGGAGCTTTGCTCTGTATCTAACCCCGTGCTGTCCCTGTCCTGGGAGTGTTTGATGGGGACGGTGTAGAGGGAGATTTACTCTGTATCTAACCCCGTGCTGTACCTGTCCTGGGAGTGTTTGATGGGGACAGTGTAGAGGGAGCTTTACTCTGTATCTAACCCCGTGCTGTTCCAGCCCAGGGAGTGTTAAATGGGGACGGTGCAGAGAGAGCTTTACGCTGTTTGTTACACCATGATGTACCTATCCTTGGATTGATTGATGGGGACGGTGTAGAGGGAGCATAACTCTGTATCAAACCCCGTGCTGAACCTGTCCTGAGAGAGTGTGATGGGGACAGTGTAGAGGGAGCTTTAATCTGTGTCTAACCCCAAGCGGTACCTGTTTTGGAGTGTTTGATGGGGACATTGTAGAGGAATCTTTACTCTGTATCTCACTCCGTGCTGATCCTGTCCTGGGGGTTTTTGATGGGGACAGTGTAGAAGGAGTTTAACCTGTATTTAACCTTGTACTGGAGCTTTCCAGGGAGTGTTTAATAGGGACAGTGTAGAGGGAGATTTACTCTGTTTCTCATCCCGTGCTGTACCTGTCCTGGGAGTGTTTGATGGGGGCAGTGTAGGGGGAGCTTTACTCTGTATCTAAACCCGTGCTGTACCTATCCTGGGAGTGTTTGATGGGGACGATGTAGAGGGAGCTTTACTCTGTATCTAAACCCGTGCTGTACCTATCCTGGGAGTGTTTGATGGGGACGATGTAGAGGGAGCTTTACTCTGTATCTAACCACGTGCTGTACCTGTCCTGGGAGTGTTTGATGGGGACGGTGTAGAGGGAGCTTTACTCTGTATCTAACCCCGTGCTGTACCTGTCCTGGGAGTGTTTGTTGAGGACAGTGTAGAGGGAGCTTTCCTACGTATTTAAGCCCGTGCTGTACCTATCCTGGGAGTGTTTGATGGGGACGGTGTAGAGGGAGCTTTACTCTGAATCAAACCCCGTGCTGTACCTGTCCTGGGAGTGTTTGATGGGGACAGTGTAGAGGGAGCTTTACTCTGTATCTAACTCCGTGCTGTACCTGTCCTGGGAGTGTTTGATGGGGACGGTGTAGAGGGAGCTTTACTCTGAATCAAACCCCGTGCTGTACCTGTCCTGGGAGTGTTTGATGGGGACAGTGTAGAGGGAGCTTTATTCTGTATCTAAACCCATGCTGTACCTGTCCTGGGAGTGTTTGATGGGTTCAGTTTAGAGTGAGCTTTACCCTGTATCTAGCCCATGCTGTTGCAGTCCAAGTATTGTTTAATGGAGACAACGTAGAAGGAGCTTTAATCTGTTTCTAAGTCCATGCTGTTCCTGTCCTGGGAGTGTATGTTGGGGACTGTGTAGAGGGAGCTTTACTATGTATCTAACCCCATGCTGTACCTGTCCTGGGAGTGTTTGATGGGAACGGTGTAGAGGGAGCTTTAATCTGTATCTAACCCCGAGCTGTTCCTGAGCTGGGAGATTTTGATGGGGGCAGTGTAGAGGGAGCTTTTCTCTGTATCGAACACCTTGCTGTAAATGTCCTGGGAGTGTTTGATGGTGACAGTGCAGAGGGAGCTTTATGCTGTGTCGAACCCCAAGCAGTACCTGTTTTGAAGTGTATGATGGGGACATTGTAGAGGAATCTTTACTCTGTATCTCACCCCGTGCTGTTCCTGTCCTGGGAGAGTTTGATGGAGACGGTGTAGAGGGAGCTTTACTCTGTATCTAAACCCGTGCCGTAACTGTCCTGGGAGTGTTTGATGGAGACAGTGTAGAAGGAGCTTTACTCTATATCAAAACCCGTGCTGTACGTATCCTTGTAGAGTTTGATGGGGACGGTGTAGAGTGAGGTTTACTCTGTATCAAACACGTGCTGTTCCTGTCCTGGAGTGTTTGATGTGGACGGTGTAGAGGGAGATTTACTCTGTATCTAAACCCGTGCTGTACCTGTCCTGGGAATGTTTGATGGACACAGTGTAGAAGGAGCTTTACTCTGTATCTATCCCCGTGCTGTACGTATCCTTGTAGAGATTGATGGGGACAGTTTCGAGTGAGATTTACTCTTTATTTAACCACGTGCTGTACCTGTCCTGGCATTGTTTGATCGGGACGGTGTAGAGGGAGCTTTACTCTGTATCTAACCCCGTGCTGTCCCTGTCCTGGGAGTGTTTGATCGGGAGAGTTTAGAGGGACCTTTACTCTGTATCTAACCCCGTGCTGTACCTGTCCTGGGATTTTTTGATCGGGAGAGTGTAGAGGGACCTTTACTCTGTATCTAACCCCGTGCTGTAACTGTCCTGGGATTTTTTGATCGGGAGAGTGTAGAGGGACCTTTACTCTGTATCTAATCCAATGCTCTAAATATTCTGAGAGTGTTTGATGGAGACAGTGTAGAGGGAGCTTTACTCTGTATCTAACCCCGTGCTGTACCTGTCCTGGGAGTGTTTGATGGGGACAGTGTAGAGGGAGCTTTACTCTGTATCTAACCCCGTGCTGTACCTGTCCTGGGAGTGTTTGATGGGGACAGTGTAGAGGGAGCTTTACTCTGTATCTAACCCCGTGCTGTACCTGTCCTGGGAGTGTTTGATGGGGACATTGTAGAGGGATCTTTACTCTGTATCCAACCGCATGCTGTACCTCTCCTGGGAGCGTTTCATGTGGAGAGTGTAGACGGAGATTTCTTCTGTATCTAACCCCATGCTGTACCTGTCCTGGGAGTGTTTGTGCGGGGCGGTGTGCAAGGAGCTTTACTCTGTATCTAACTCTGTTCTGGAACTGCCAAGGGATTGTTTGATGTGGCCAATGTAGAAGGACCTTTACTCTGTTTCTAAGCCAGTGCTGTTCCAGCCCTGTGAGTGTTTGATGGGGACTGTGTAGAGGGATCTTTACTCTGTATCTAACCCCGTGCTGTACCTGTCCTAGGAGTGTTTGATGGGGACAGTGTAGAGGGATCTTTACTCTGTATCTAACCCTGTGCTGTACCTGTCCTGGGAGTGTTTGATGGGGATAATGTAGAAGGAGCTTTACTCTTCTTCTGAGCCCGTGCTGTTCCTGTCCTGGGAGTGTTTGATGGAGACTGTGTAGAGGGAGCTTTACTCTGCATCTAACCCCGTGCTGTACCTGTCCTGGGAGTGTTTGATGGGGACAGTGTAGAGGGAGCTTTACTCTGTGTCTCACCCTAAGCGGTACCTGTTTTGGAGTGTTTGATGGGGACATATTAGAGGGATCTTTACTCTGTATCTCACTCCGTGCTGATCCTGGGCTGGGGGTTTTTGATGGGGACAGTGTAGAAGGAGTTTAACCTGTATGTAACCTCGTACTGTAGCTGTCCAGGAAGTGTTTAATAGGGACAGTGTAGTGGGAGATTTACTCTGTTTCTCACCCCGTGCTGTACCTGACCTGGGAGTGTTTGATGGGGCAGTGTAGGTGGAGCTTTACTCTGTATCTAAACCCGTGCTGTACCTATCCTGGGAGTGTTTGATGGGGACGATGTAGAGGGAGATTTACTCTGTATCTAAACCCATGCTGTACCTGTCCTGGGAGTGTTTGATGGGGACGGTGTAGAGGGAGATTTACTCTGTATCTAAACCCATGCTGTACCTGTCCTGGGAGTGTTTGATGGGGACAGTGTAGAGGGAGCTTTATTCTGTATCTAAAACCGTGCTGTACCTGTCCAGGGAGTGTTTGATGGGTTCAGTTTAGAGTGAGCTTTACCCTATATCCAGTCCATGCTTTTGCAGTCCAAGTATTGTTTAATGGAAACAACGTAGAAGGAGCGTTAATCTGTGTCTAAGCCCATGCTGTTCCTGTCCTGGGAGTGTTTGTTGGGGACAGTGTAGAGGGAGCTTTACTCTGTATCTAACCCCGTGCTGTCCCTGTCCTGGGAGTGTTTGATGGGGACGGTGTAGAGGGAGTTTTACTCTGTATCTAACCCTGTGCTGTCCGTGTCCTGGGAGTGTTTGATGGGGACAGTGTACAGGGAGCTTTACTCTGTATCTAACCCTGTGCTGTACCTGTCCTGAGAGTGTTTGATGGGGACAGTGTAGAGGGAGTTTTACTCTTTATTTAACACCGTGCTGTACCTGTCCTGGGAGTGTTTGATGGGGACTGTGTAGAGGGATCTTTACTCTGTATCTAACCCCGTGCTGTACCTGTCCTGGGAGTGTTTGATGGGGACTGTGTAGAGGGAGCTTTACTCTGTATCTAACCCCGTGCTGTACCTGTCCTGGGAATGTTTGATGGGGACAGTGTAGACGGAGCTTTACTCTGTATCTAACCCCGTGCTGTACCTGTCCTGGGAGTGTTTGATGGGGACAGTGTAGAGGGAGCTTTACTCTGTATCTAACCACCTGCTGTACCTGTCCTGTGAGTGTTTGATGGGGACGGTGTAGAGGGAGCTTTACTCTGTATCTAACCCCGTGCTGTACCTGTCCTGGGAGTGTTTGTTGAGGACAGTGTAGAGGGAGCTTTCCTACGTATTTAAGCCCGTGCTCTACCTATCCTGGGAGTGTTTGATGGGGACGGTGTAGAGGGAGCTTTACTCTGAATCAAACCCTGTGCTGTACCTGTCCTGGGAGTGTTTGATGGGGACAGTGTAGAGGGAGCTTTACTCTGTATCTAACTCCGTGCTGTACCTGTCCTGGGAGTGTTTGATGGTGACGGTGTAGAGGGAGCTTTACTCTGAATCAAACCCCGTGCTGTACCTGTCCTGGGAGTGTTTGATGGGGACAGTGTAGAGGGAGCTTTATTCTGTATCTAAACCCATGCTGTACCTGTCCTGGGAGTGTTTGATGGGTTCAGTTTAGAGTGAGCTTTACCCTGTATCTAGCCCATGCTGTTGCAGTCCAAGTATTGTTTAATGGAGACAACGTAGAAGGAGCTTTAATCTGTTTCTAAGTCCATGCTGTTCCTGCCCTGGGAGTGTATGTTGGGGACTGTGTAGAGGGAGCTTTACTATGTATCTAACCCCATGCTGTACCTGTCCTGGGAGTGTTTGATGGGAACGGTGTAGAGGGAGCTTTAATCTGTATCTAACCCCGAGCTGTTCCTGAGCTGGGAGAGTTTGATGGGGGCAGTGTAGACGGAGCTTTTCTCTGTATCGAACACCTTGCTGTAAATGTCCTGGGAGTGTTTGATGGTGACAGTGCAGAGGGAGCTTTATGCTGTGTCGAACCCCAAGCAGTACCTGTTTTGAAGTGTTTGATGGGGACATTGTAGAGGAGTCTTTACTCTGTATCTCACCCCGTGCTGTTCCTGTCCTGGGAGAGTTTGATGGGGACGGTGTAGAGGGAGCTTTACTCTGTATCTAAACCCGTGCCGTAACTGTCCTGGGAGTGTTTGATGGAGACAGTGTAGAAGGAGCTTTACTCTATATCAAAACCCGTGCTGTACGTATCCTTGTAGAGTTTGATGGGGACGGTGTAGAGTGAGGTTTACTCTGCATCAAACACGTGCTGTTCCTGTCCTGGAGTGTTTGATGTGGACGGTGTAGAGGGAGATTTACTCTGTATCTAAACCCGTGCTGTAACTGTCCTGGGAGTGTTTGATGGACACAGTGTAGAAGGAGCTTTACTCTGTATCTATCCCCGTGCTGTACGTATCCTTGTAGAGTTTGATGGGGACAGTTTCGAGTGAGATTTACTCTTTATTTAACCACGTGCTGTACCTGTCCTGGCATTGTTTGATCGGGACGGTGTAGAGGGAGCTTTACTCTGTATCTAACCCCGTGCTGTCCCTGTCCTGGGAGTGTTTGATCGGGAGAGTTTAGAGGGACCTTTACTCTGTATCTAACCCCGTGCTGTACCTGTCCTGGGATTTTTTGATCGGGAGAGTGTAGAGGGACCTTTACTCTGTATCTAACCCCGTGCTGTAACTGTCCTGGGATTTTTTGATCGGGAGAGTGTAGAGGGACCTTTACTCTGTATCTAATCCAATGCTCTAAATATTCTGAGAGTGTTTGATGGAGACTGTGTAGAGGGAGCTTTACTCTGCATCTAACCCCGTGCTGTACCTGTCCTGGGAGTGTTTGATGGGGACAGTGTAGAGGAAGCTTTACTCTGAATCTAACCCCGTGCTGTACCTGTCCTGGGAGTGTTTGATGGGGACGGTGTAGAGGGAGCTTTACTCTGTATCAAACCCCGTGCTGAACCTGTCCTGAGAGAGTTTGATGGGGACAGTGTAGAGGGAGCTTTACTCTGTGTCTCACCCTAAGCGGTACCTGTTTTGGAGTGTTTGATGGGGACATATTTGAGGGATCTTTACTCTGTATCTCACTCCGTGCTGATCCTGGGCTGGGGGTTTTTGATGGGGACAGTGTAGAAGGAGTTTAACCTGTATGTAACCTCGTACTGTAGCTGTCCAGGAAGTGTTTAATAGGGACAGTGTAGTGGGAGATTTACTCTGTTTCTCACCCCGTGCTGTACCTGACCTGGGAGTGTTTGATGGGGCAGTGTAGGTGGAGCTTTACTCTGTATCTAAACCCGTGCTGTACCTATCCTGGGAGTGTTTGATGGTGACGATGTAGAGGGAGATTTACTCTGTATCTAAACCCATGCTGTACCTGTCCTGGGAGTGTTTGATGGGGACGGTGTAGAGGGAGCTTTACTCTGAATCAAACCCCGTGTTGTACCTGTCCTGGGAGTGTTTGATGGGGACGGTGTAGAGGGAGCTTTACTCTGTATCTAAACCCGTGCCGTAACTGTCCTGGGAGTGTTTGATGGAGTCAGTGTAGAAGGAGCTTTACTCTATATCAAAACCCGTGCTGTACGTATCCTTGTAGAGTTTGATGGGGACGGTGTAGAGTGAGGTTTACTCTGTATCAAACACGTGCTGTTCCTGTCCTGGAGTGTTTGATGTGGACGGTGTAGAGGGAGATTTACTCTGTATCTAAACCCGTGCTGTAACTGTCCTGGGAATGTTTGATGGACACAGTGTAGAAGGAGCTTTACTCTGTATCTATCCCCGTGCTGTACATATCCTTGTAGAGTTTGGTGGGGACAGTTTCGAGTGAGATTTACTCTTTATTTAACCACGTGCTGTACCTGTCCTGGCATTGTTTGATCGGGACGGTGTAGAGGGAGCTTTACTCTGTATCTAACCCCGTGCTGTCCCTGTCCTGGGAGTGTTTGATCGGGAGAGTTTAGAGGGACCTTTACTCTGTATCTAACCCCGTGCTGTACCTGTCCTGGGATTTTTTGATCGGGAGAGTGTAGAGGGACCTTTACTCTGTATCTAACCCCGTGCTGTAACTGTCCTGGGATTTTTTGATCGGGAGAGTGTAGAGGGAGCTTTACTCTGTATCTAACCCCGTGCTGTACCTGTCCTGGGAGTGTTTGATGGGGACAGTGTAGAGGGAGCTTTACTCTGAATCAAACCCCGTGTTGTACCTGTCCTGGGAGTGTTTGATGGGGACAGTGTAGAGGGAGCTTTATTCTGTATCTAAAACCGTGCTGTACCTGTCCTGGGAGTGTTTGATGGGTTCAGTTTAGAGTGAGCTTTACCCTATATCCAGTCCATGCTTTTGCAGTCCAAGTATTGTTTAATGGAAACAACGTAGAAGGAGCGTTAATCTGTTTGTAAGCCCATGCTGTTCCTGTCCTGGGAGTGTTTGTTGGGGACAGTGTAGAGGGAGCTTTACTCTGTATCTAACCCCGTGCTGTCCCTGTCCTGGGAGTGTTTGATGGGGACAGTGTACAGGGAGCTTTACTCTGTATCTAACCCTGTGCTGTACCTGTCCTGAGAGTGTTTGATGGGGACAGTGTAGAGGGAGCTTTACTCTGTATCTAACCACCTGCTGTACCTGTCCTGTGAGTGTTTGATGGGGACGGTGTAGAGGGAGCTTTACTCTGTATCTAACCCCGTGCTGTACCTGTCCTGGGAGTGTTTGTTGAGGACAGTGTAGAGGGAGCTTTCCTACGTATTTAAGCCCGTGCTCTACCTATCCTGGGAGTGTTTGATGGGGACGGTGTAGAGGGAGCTTTACTCTGAATCAAACCCTGTGCTGTACCTGTCCTGGGAGTGTTTGATGGGGACAGTGTAGAGGGAGCTTTACTCTGTATCTAACTCCGTGCTGTACCTGTCCTGGGAGTGTTTGATGGTGACGGTGTAGAGGGAGCTTTACTCTGAATCAAACCCCGTGCTGTACCTGTCCTGGGAGTGTTTGATGGGGACAGTGTAGAGGGAGCTTTACTCTGTATCTAACACCGTGCTTTACCTGTCCTGGGACTGTTTGATGGGGACGGTGTAGAGGGAGCTTTACTCTGTATCTAACCCCGTGCTGTACCTGTCCTGGGAGTGTTTGATGGGGACGGTGTAGAGGGAGCTTTACTCTGTATCTAACCCCGTGCTGTACCTGTCCTGGGAGTGTTTGATGGGGACAGTGTAGAGGGAGCTTTATTCTGTATCTAAACCCATGCTGTACCTGTCCTGGGAGTGTTTGATGGGTTCAGTTTAGAGTGAGCTTTACCCTGTATCTAGCCCATGCTGTTGCAGTCCAAGTATTGTTTAATGGAGACAACGTAGAAGGAGCTTTAATCTGTTTCTAAGTCCATGCTGTTCCTGCCCTGGGAGTGTATGTTGGGGACTGTGTAGAGGGAGCTTTACTATGTATCTAACCCCATGCTGTACCTGTCCTGGGAGTGTTTGATGGGAACGGTGTAGAGGGAGCTTTAATCTGTATCTAACCCCGAGCTGTTCCTGAGCTGGGAGAGTTTGATGGGGGCAGTGTAGACGGAGCTTTTCTCTGTATCGAACACCTTGCTGTAAATGTCCTGGGAGTGTTTGATGGTGACAGTGCAGAGGGAGCTTTATGCTGTGTCGAACCCCAAGCAGTACCTGTTTTGAAGTGTTTGATGGGGACATTGTAGAGGAATCTTTACTCTGTATCTCAGCCCGTGCTGTTCCTGTCCTGGGAGAGTTTGATGGGGACGGTGTAGAGGGAGCTTTACTCTGTATCTAAACCCGTGCCGTAACTGTCCTGGGAGTGTTTGATGGAGACAGTGTAGAAGGAGCTTTACTCTATATCAAAACCCGTGCTGTACGTATCCTTGTAGAGTTTGATGGGGACGGTGTAGAGTGAGGTTTACTCTGCATCAAACACGTGCTGTTCCTGTCCTGGAGTGTTTGATGTGGACGGTGTAGAGGGAGATTTACTCTGTATCTAAACCCGTGCTGTAACTGTCCTGGGAGTGTTTGATGGACACAGTGTAGAAGGAGCTTTACTCTGTATCTATCCCCGTGCTGTACGTATCCTTGTAGAGTTTGATGGGGACAGTTTCGAGTGAGATTTACTCTTTATTTAACCACGTGCTGTACCTGTCCTGGCATTGTTTGATCGGGACGGTGTAGAGGGAGCTTTACTCTGTATCTAACCCCGTGCTGTCCCTGTCCTGGGAGTGTTTGATCGGGAGAGTTTAGAGGGACCTTTACTCTGTATCTAACCCCGTGCTGTACCTGTCCTGGGATTTTTTGATCGGGAGAGTGTAGAGGGACCTTTACTCTGTATCTAACCCCGTGCTGTAACTGTCCTGGGATTTTTTGATCAGGAGAGTGTAGAGGGACCTTTACTCTGTATCTAATCCAATGCTCTAAATATTCTGAGAGTGTTTGATGGAGACAGTGTAGAGGGAGCTTTACTCTGTATCTAACCCCGTGCTGTACCTGTCCTGGGAGTGTTTGATGAGGACATTGTAGAGGGATCTTTACTCTGTATCCAACCGCATGCTGTACCTCTCCTGGGAGCATTTCATGTGGAGAGTGTAGACGGAGATTTCTTCTGTATCTAACCCCATGCTGTACCTGTCCTGGGAGTGTTTGTGCGGGGCGGTGTGCAAGGAGCTTTACTCTGTATCTAACTCTGTTCTGGAACTGCCAAGGGATTGTTTGATGTGGCCAATGTAGAAGGACCTTTACTCTGTTTCTAAGCCAGTGCTGTTCCTGCCCTGTGAGTGTTTGATGGGGACTGTGTAGAGGGATCTTTACTCTGTATCTAACCCTGTGCTGTACCTGTCCAGGGATTGTTTGATGGGGATAACGTAGAAGGAGCTTTACTCTGTTTCTGAGCCCCTGCTGTTCCTGTCCTGGGAGTGTTTGATGGAGACTGTGTAGAGGGAGCTTTACTCTGCATCTAACCCCGTGCTGTACCTGTCCTGGGAGTGTTTGATGGGGACAGTGTAGAGGAAGCTTTACTCTGAATCTAACCCCGTGCTCTATCTGTCCTGGGAGTGTTTGATGGGGACGGTGTCGAGGAAGCTTTACTCTGAATCTAACCCCGTGCTGTACCTGACCTGGGAGTGTTTGATGGGGACGGTGTAGAGGGAGCTTTACTCTGTATCGAACCCCGTGCTGAACCTGTCCTGAGAGAGTTTGATGGGGACAGTGTAGAGGGAGCTTTACTCTGTGTCTCACCCTAAGCGGTACCTGTTTTGGAGTGTTTGATGGGGACATATTTGAGGGATCTTTACTCTGTATCTCACTCCGTGCTGATCCTGGGCTGGGGGTTTTTGATGGGGACAGTGTAGAAGGAGTTTAACCTGTATGTAACCTCGTACTGTAGCTGTCCAGGAAGTGTTTAATAGGGACAGTGTAGTGGGAGATTTACTCTGTTTCTCACCCCGTGCTGTACCTGACCTGGGAGTGTTTGATGGGGCAGTGTAGGTGGAGCTTTACTCTGTATCTAAACCCGTGCTGTACCTATCCTGGGAGTGTTTGATGGTGACGATGTAGAGGGAGATTTACTCTGTATCTAAACCCATGCTGTACCTGTCCTGGGAGTGTTTGATGGGGACGGTGTAGAGGGAGCTTTACTCTGAATCAAACCCCGTGTTGTACCTGTCCTGGGAGTGTTTGATGGGGACGGTGTAGAGGGAGCTTTGCTCTGTATCTAACCCCGTGCTGTCCCTGTCCTGGGAGTGTTTGATGGGGACGGTGTAGAGGGAGATTTACACTGTATCTAACCCCGTGCTGTACCTGTCCTGGGAGTGTTTGATGGGGACAGTGTAGAGGGAGCTTTACTCTGTATCTAACCCCGTGCTGTTCCAGCCCAGGGAGTGTTAAATGGGGACGGTGTAGAGAGAGCTTTATGCTGTTTGTTACACCATGATGTACCTATCCTTGGATTGATTGATGGGGATGGTGTAGAGGGAGCATAACTCTGTATCAAACCCCGTGCTGAACCTGTCCTGAGAGAGTGTGATGGGGACAGTGTAGAGGGAGCTTTACTCTGTGTCTAACCCCAAGCGGTACCTGTTTTGGAGTGTTTGATGGGGACATTGTAGAGGGATCTTTACTCTGTATCTCACTCCGTGCTGATCCTGTCTTGGGGGTTTTTGATGGGGACAGTGTAGAAGGAGTTTAACCTGTATTTAACCTTGTACTGGAGCTTTCCAGGGAGTGTTTAATAGGGACAGTGTAGAGGGAGATTTACTCTGTTTCTCATCCCGTGCTGTACCTGTCCTGGGAGTGTTTGATGGGGGCAGTGTAGGGGGAGCTTTACTCTGTATCTAAACCCGTGCTGTACCTATCCTGGGAGTGTTTGATGGGGACGATGTAGAGGGAGCTTTACTCTGCATCTAAACCCGTGCTGTACCTATCCTGGGAGTGTTTGATGGGGACGATGTAGAGGGAGCTTTACTCTGTATCTAAACCCGTGCTGTACCTGCCCTGGGAGTGTTTGATGGGGACAGTGTAGAGGGAGCTTTACTCTATATCTAACCCCGTGCAGTACCTGTCCTGGGAGTGTTTGATGGGGACGGTGTAGTGGGAGCTTTTCTCTGTACCTAAACCCGTGCTGTACCTGTCCTGGGAATGTTTGATGTGGACAGTGTAGAGTGAGCTTTACTCTGTATCTAACCCCGTGCTGTACTTGTCCTGGGAGTGTTTGATGTGGACAGTGTAGAGGGAGTTTTACTCTGTATCTAACCTCGTGCTGTACCTGTCCTGGCAGTATTTGATGGGGACAGTGTAGAGGGAGCTTTACTCTGTATCTAACACCGTGCTGTGCCTGTCCTGGGAGTGTTTGATAGGGACGGTGTAGAGGGAGCTTTACTCTGTATCTAACCCCGTGCTGTACCTGTCCTGGGAGTGTTTGATTGGGACGGTGCAGAAGGTGCTTTGCTCTGTTTCTAACCCCGTGCTGTACCTGTCCTGGGTGTGTTTGATGGGGACGGTGTAGAGGGAGCTGTACTCTGTTTCTAACCCCGTGCTGTACCTGTCCTGGGAATGTTTGATGGGGACGGTGTAGAGGGAGCTTTACTCTGTATCTAACCCCGTGCTGTACCTGTCCTGGGAGTGTTTGATGGGGACAGTGTAGAGGGAGCTTTACTCTATATCTAACCCCGTGCAGTACCTGTCCTGGGAGTGTTTGATGGGGACGGTGTAGTGGGAGCTTTATTCTGTATCTAAACCCGTGCTGTACCTGTCCTGGGAGTGTTTGATGGGGACGGTGTAGAGGGAGCTTTAATCTATTTCTAACTCCGTGCTGTACCTGTCCTGGGAGTGTTTGACAGAGTCAGTTAAGGGGGAGCTTTACTCCGTATCTACACACGTGCTGTACCTGTCCTGGGAGCGTTTAAATGGTTCAGTTTAGAGTGAGCTTTACCCAGTATCTAACCCCATGCTGTTCCAGACCAAGTATTGTTTAATGGAGACAACGGAGAAGGAGCTTTAATCTGTTTCTAAGCCCATGCTGTTCCTGTCCTGGGAGTGTATGTTGGGGACTGTGTAGAGGGAGCTTTACTCTGTATCTAACCCCGCGCTGTACCTGTCCTGGGAGTGTTTGTTGGGGACAGTGTAGAGGGAGCTTTACTCTGTATCTAACCCCGTGCTGTCCCTGTCCTGGGAGTGTTTGATGGGGACGGTGTAGAGGGAGTTTTACTCTGTATCTAACCCTGTGCTGTACGTGTCCTGGGAGTGTTTGATGGGGACAGTGTACAGGGAGCTTTACTCTGTATCTAACCCTGTGCTGTACCTGTCCTGAGAGTGTTTGATGGGGACAGTGTAGAGGGTGCTTTACTCTGTATCTAACCCTGTGCTGTACCTGTCCTGGGAGTGTTCGATGCGGACGGTGTAGAGGGAGCTTTACTCTGTATCTAACCCCGTGCTGTACCTGTCCTGGGAGTGTTCGATGGGGACGGTGTAGAGGGAGCTTTACTCTGTATCTAACCCCGTGCTGTACCTGTCCTGGGAGTGTTTGATTGGGACGGTGTAGAGGGAGCTTTACTCTGTATCTAACCCCATGCTGCATCTGTGCTGGGATTGTTTGATGGGAACAGTGAAGAGGGAGATTTAATATGTATCTAACCCCGTGCTTTACCTGTCCTGGGGGAGTTTGATGGGGATGGTGTAGAGGGAGATTTACTCTGTATCTAACCCCGTGCTGTACCTGTCCTGGGAGTGTTTGATAGGGACGGTGTAGAGGGAGCTTTACGCTTTTTCATATCCCATGTTGTACCAGTCCTTGTATTGTATTGTATAGATGGAGCATAACTATCTAACCCCGTGCTGTACCTCTCCTGGCAGTGTTTGACGGAGTCAGTTTAGAGGATGCTTTACTCTGTATCTCACCACGTGCTGTACCAGTCCTGGGATTGTTTGATGGGGACGGTGTAGAGGAAGCTTTTCTCTGTATCTAAACCCGTGCTGTACCTGTCCTGGGAGTGTTCGATGGGGACGGTATAGAGGGAGCTTTACTCTGTATCTAACCCCGTGCTGTACCTGTCCTGGGAGTGTTTGATGCGGACGGTGTAGAGGGAGCTTTACTCTGTATCTAACCCCATGCTGCCTCTGTGCTGGGATTGTTTGATGGGAACAGTGTAGAGGGAGATTTAATATGTATCTAACCCCGTGCTTTACCTCTCCTGGGAGTGTTTGAAGGGGACAGTGCAGACGGAGCTTTACTCTGTATATAACCCCGTGCTGTACCTGCCCTGGGAATGTTTGTTGGGGCCGTTGTAGAGGGTGCTTTACTCTGAATCTAACCCCGTGCTGTACCTGTCCAGGGAGTGTTTGATGGGGACAGTGTACAGGGAGCTTTACTCTGTATCTAACCCCGTGCTGTACCTGTCCTGGGGGAGTTTGATGGGGATGGTGAAGAGGGAGATTTACTCTGTATCTAACCTCGTGCTGTACCTGTCCTGGCAGTATTTGATGGGGACAGTGTAGAGGGAGCTTTGCTCTGTATCTAACACCGTGCTGTGCCTGTCCTGGGAGTGTTTGATAGGGACGGTGTAGAGGGAGCTTTACTCTGTATCTAACCCCGTGCTGTACCTGTCCTGGGAGTGTTTGATTGGGACGGTGTAGAAGGTGCTTTGCTCTGTATCTAACCCAGTGCTGTACCTGTCCTGGGTGTGTTTGATGGGGACGGTGTAGAGGGAGCTGTACTCTGTTTCTAACCCCGTGCTGTACCTGTCCTGGGAATGTTTGATGGGGACGGTGTAGAGGGAGCTTTACTCTGTATCTAACCCCGTGCTGTACCTGTCCTGGGAGTGTTTGTTGAGGACAGTGTAGAGGGAGCTTTCCTACGTATTTAAGCCCGTGCTGTACCTATCCTGGGAGTGTTTGATGGGGACGGTGTAGAGGGAGCTTTACTCTGAATCAAACCCCGTGCTGTACCTGTCCTGGGAGTGTTTGATGGGGACAGTGTAGAGGGAGCTTTACTCTGTATCTAACTCCGTGCTGTACCTGTCCTGGGAGTATTTGATGGTGACGGTGTAGAGGGAGCTTTACTCTGAATCAAACCCCGTGCTATACCTGTCCTGGGAGTGTTTGATGGGGACAGTGTAGAGGGAGCTTTATTCTGTATCTAAACCCGTGCTGTACCTGTCCTGGGAGTGTTTGATGGGTTCAGTTTAGAGTGAGCTTCACCCTGTATATAACCCCGTGCTGTACCTGTCCTGGGAGTGTTCGATGGGGACAGTGTGGAGGGAGCTTTACTCTGTATCTAACCCCGTGCTGTACCTGTCCTGGGAGTGTTTGATGGGGACAGTGTAGAGGGAGCTTTACTCTGTATCTAACCCTGTGCGGAACCTGTCCTGGGAGTGTTTGATGGGACGGTGTAGAGAGAGCTTTACTCTGTATCTAACCCCGTGCTGCACCTGTCCTGGGAGTGTTTGATGGGGACGGTGTAGAAGGTGCTTTACTCTGTATCTAACCCCGTGCTGTAACTGTCCTGGGTGTGTTTGATGGGACGGTTTAGAGGGAGCTTGACTCTGTATCTAAACCCGTGCTGTACCTCTCCTGGGAGTGTTTGATGCGGACGGTGTAGAAGGTGCTTTGATCTGTATCTAACCCCGTGCTGTACATGTCCTGGGTGTGTTTGATGGGGACAGGGTAGAGGGAGCTTTACGCTTTTTCATATCCCATGTTGTACCAGTCCTTGCATTGTATTGTATTGTATAGATGGAGCATAACTATCTACCACCGTGCTGTACCTGTCCTGGCAGTGTTTGACGGAGTCAGTTTAGAGGATGCTTTACTCTGTATCTCACCCCGTGCTGTACCAGTCCTGGGATTGTTTGATGGGGACGGTGTAGAGGGAGCTTTTCTCTGTATCTAAACCCGTGCTGTACCTGTCCTGGGAATGTTTGATGCGGACAGTGTAGAGTGAGCTTTACTCCGTATCTAACCCCGTGCTGTGCTTGTCCTGGGAGTGTTTGATGTGGACAGTGTAGAGGGAGTTTTAATCTGTATCTAACCTCGTGCTGTACCTGTCCTGGGAGTGTTTGATGGGACGGTGTAGAGACAGCTTTACTCTGTATCTAACCCCGTGCTGTAACTGTCCTGGGAGTGTTTGATGGGGACAGTGTAGAGGGAGCTTTATTCTGTACCGAACCCCGTGCTGTACCTGTCCTGGGATTGTTTGATGGAGACAGTGTGGAGCGAGCTTTACTCTGTAACTAACCCCGTGCTGTACCTCTCCTGGGAGTGTTTGATGGGGACAGTGTAGAGGGAGCTTTACTCTATATCTAACCCTGTGCTGTACCTGTCCTGGGGGTGTTTGATGGGGACAGTGTAGAGGCAGCTTTACTCTATATCTAAACCCGTGCTGCACCTGTCCTGGGAGTGTTTGATGGGGACAGTGTAGAGGGAGCTTTACTCTGTATCTAACCCCGTGCTGTCCCTGTCCTGGGAGTGTTTGATGGGGACAGGGTAGAGGGAGCTTTACTCTGTATCTAACGCCGTGCTGTACCTGTCCTGCGTGTGTTTGATGGGGACAGGGTATAGGGAGATTTACTCTGTATCTAACCCCGTGCTGTCCATGTCCTGGGAGTGTATGATGGGGACGGTGTAGAGGGAGCTTTAATCTGTATCTAACCCCGTGCTTTACCTGTGCTGGGAGTGTTTGATGGGGACAGTGTAGAGGGAGCTTTACTCTGTATCTAACCCTGTGCTGTACCTGTCCTGAGAGTGTTTGATGGGGACAGTGTAGAGGGAGCTTTACTCTTTATCGAACACCGTGCTGTACCTATCCTGGGAATGTTTGATGGGGACGGTGTAGAGGGAGCTTTACTCATTATCTAACACCATGCTGTACCTGTCCTGGGAGGGTTTGATGGGGACAGTGTAGAGGGAGCTTTACTCTGTATCTAACCCCATGCTGTACCTGTCCTCGGAGTGTTTGATGGGGACTGTGTAGAGGGTGCTTTACTCTGTATCTAACCCTGTGCTGTACCTGTCCTGGGAGTGTTTGATGGGGACTGTGTAGAGGGAGCTTTACTCTGTATCTAACCCCGTGCTGTACCAGTCCTGGGATTGTTTGATGGGGACGGTGTAGAGGGAACGTTTCTCTGTATCTAAACCCGTGCTGTACCTGTGCTGGGAATGTTTGATGCGGACAGTGTAGAGTGAGCTTTACTCTGTATCTAACCCCGTGCTGTGCTTGTGCTGGGAGTGTTTGATGTGGACAGTGTAGAGGGAGTTTTAATCTGTATCTAACCTCGTGCTGTACCTCTGTTGGGAGTGTTTGATGGGACGGTGTAGAGAGAGCTTTACTCTGTATCTAACCCCGTGCTGTAACTGTCCTGGGAGTGTTTGATGGGGACAGTGTAGAGGGAGCTTTATTCTGTACCGAACCCCGTGCTGTACCTGTCCTGGGATTGTTTGATGGAGACAGTGTGGAGCGAGCTTTACTCTGTATCCAACCCCGTGCTGTACCTGTCCTGGGAGTGTTTGATGGGGACAGTGTAGAGGGAGCTTTACTGTATATCTAACCCTGTGCTGTACCTGTCCTGGGAGTTTTTGATGGGGACAGTGTAGAGGCAGCTTTACTCTAAATCTAAACCCGTGCTGCACCTGTCCTGGGAGTGTTTGATGGGGACAGTGTAGAGGGAGCTTTACTCTGTATCTAACCCCGTGCTGTCCCTGTCCTGGGAGTGTTTGATGGGGACAGGGTAGAGGGAGCTTTACTCTGTATCTAACGCCGTGCTGTACCTGTCCTGGGAGTGTTTGATGGGGACAGGGTAGAGGGAGATTAACTCTGTATCTAACCCCGTGCTGTCCATGTCCTGGGAGTGTATGATGGGGACGGAGTAGAGGGAGCTTTACTCTGTATCTAACCCCGTGCTTTACCTGTCCTGGGAGTGTTTGATGGGGACAGTGTAGAGGGAGCTTTACTCTGTATCTAACCCTGTGCTGTACCTGTCCTGAGAGTGTTTGATGGGGACAGTGTAGAGGGTGCTTTACTCTGTATCTAACCCTGTGCTGTACCTGTCCTGGGATTGTTTGATGGGGACTGTGTAGAGGGAGCTTTACTCTGTATCTTACCCCGTGCTGTACCTGTCCTGGGAATGTTTGATGGGGACAGTGTAGAGGGAGCTTTACTCTGTAGCTAACCCCGTGCTCTACCTGTCCTGGGAGTGTTCGATGGGGACGATATAGAGGGAGCTTTACTCTGTATCTAACCCCGTGCTGTACCTGTCCTGGGAGTGTTTGATGGGGACGGTGTAGAGGGAGCTTTACTCTGTATCTAACCCCATGCTGCATCTGTGCTGGGATTGTTTGATGGGAACAGTGTAGAGGGAGATTTAATATGTATCTAACCCCATGCTTTACCTCTCCTGGGAGTGTTTGAAGGGGACAGTGTAGACGGAGCTTTACTCTGTATATAACACCGTGCTGTACCTGTCCTGGGATTGTTTGATGGAGACAGTGTGGAGCGAGCTTTACTCTGTAACTAACCCCGTGCTGTACCTCTCCTGGGAGTGTTTGATGGGGACAGTGTAGAGGGAGCTTTACTCTATATCTAACCCTGTGCTGTACCTGTCCTGGGGGTGTTTGATGGGGACAGTGTAGATGCAGCTTTACTCTATATCTAAACCCGTGCTGCACCTGTCCTGGGAGTGTTTGATGGGGACAGTGTAGAGGGAGCTTTACTCTGTATCTAACCCCGTGCTGTCCCTGTCCTGGGAGTGTTTGATGGGGACAGGGTAGAGGGAGCTTTACTCTGTATCTAACGCCATGCTGTACCTGTCCTGGGAGTGTTTGATGGGGACAGGGTATAGGGAGATTTACTCTGTATCTAACCCCGTGCTGTCCATGTCCTGGGAGTGTATGATGGGGACGGTGTAGAGGGAGCTTTAACCTGTATCTAACCCCGTGCTTTACCTGTGCTGGGAGTGTTTGATGGGGACAGTGTAGAGGGAGCTTTACTCTGTATCTAACCCTGTGCTGTACCTCTCCTGGGAGTGTTTGATGGGGACTGTGTAAAGGGAGCTTTACTCTGTATCTAACCCCGTGCTGTACCAGTCCTGGGATTGTTTGATGGGGACGGTGTAGAGGGAGCTTTTCTCTGTATCTAAACCCGTGCTGTACCTGTGCTGGGAATGTTTGATGCGGACAGTGTAGAGTGAGCTTTACTCTGTATCTAACCCCGTGCTGTGCTTGTCCTGGGAGTGTTTGATGTGGACAGTGTAGAGGGAGTTTTAATCTGTATCTAACCTCGTGCTGTACCTGTCCTGGGAGTGTTTGATGGGACGGTGTAGAGAGAGCTTTACTCTGTATCTAACCCCGTGCTGTAACTGTCCTGGGAGTGTTTGATGGGGACAGTGTAGAGGGAGCTATATTCTGTATCCAACCCCGTGCTGTACCTGTCCTGGGAGTGTTTGATGGGGACAGTGTAGAGGGAGCTTTACTGTATATCTAACCCTGTACTGTACCTGTCCTGGGAGTTTTTGATGGGGACAGTGTAGAGGCAATTTTACTCTAAATCTAAACCCGTGCTGCACCTGTCCTGGGAGTGTTTGATGGGGACAGTGTAGAGGGAGCTTTACTCTGTATCTAACCCCGTGCTGTCCCTGTCCTGGGAGTGTTTGATGGGGACAGGGTAGAGGGAGCTTTACTCTGTATCTAACGCCGTGCTGTACCTGTCCTGGGAGTGTTTGATGGGGACAGGGTAGAGGGAGATTTACTCTGTATCTAACCCCGTGCTGTCCATGTCCTGGGAGTGTATGATGGGGACGGAGTAGAGGGAGCTTTACTCTGTATCTAACCCCGTGCTTTACCTGTCCTGGGAGTGTTTGATGGGGACAGTGTAGAGGGAGCTTTACTCTGTATCTAACCCTGTGCTGTACCTGTCCTGAGAGTGTTTGATGGGGACAGTGTAGAGGGTGCTTTACTCTGTATCTAACCCTGTGCTGTACCTGTCCTGGGAGTGTTTGATGGGGACTGTGTAGAGGGAGCAGTACTCTGTATCTTACCCCGTGCTGTACCTGTCGTGGGAATGTTTGATGGGGACAGTGTAGAGGGAGCTTTACTCTGTAGCTAACCCGGTGCTCTACCTGTCCTGGGAGTGTTCGATGGGGATGATATAGAGGGAGCTTTACTCTGTATCTAACCCCGTGCTGTACCTGTCCTGGGAGTGTTTGATGGGGACGGTGTAGAGGGGGCTTTACTCTGTATCTAACCCCATGCTGCATCTGTGCTGGGATTGTTTGATGGGAACAGTGTAGAGGGAGATTTAATATGTATCTAACCCCATGCTTTACCTCTCCTGGGAGTGTTTGAAGGGGACAGTGTAGACGGAGCTTTACTCTGTATATAACACCGTGCTGTACCTGTCCTGGGATTGTTTGATGGAGACAGTGTGGAGCGAGCTTTACTCTGTAACTAACCCCGTGCTGTACCTCTCCTGGGAGTGTATGATGGGGACGGTGTAGAGGGAGCTTTAATCTGTATCTAACCCCGTGCTTTACCTGTGCTGGGAGTGTTTGATGGGGACAGTGTAGAGGGAGCTTTACTCTGTATCTAACCCTGTGCTGTACCTGTCCTGGGAGTGTTTGATGGGGACTGTGTAGAGGGAGCTTTGCTCTGTATCTAACCCCGTGCTGTACCAGTCCTGGGATTGTTTGATGGGGACGGTGTAGAGGGAGCTTTTCTCTGTATCTAAACCCGTGCTGTACCTGTGCTGGGAATGTTTGATGCGGACAGTGTAGAGTGAGCTTTACTCTGTATCTAACCCCGTGCTGTGCTTGTCCTGGGAGTGTTTGATGTGGACAGTGTAGAGGGAGTTTTAATCTGTATCTAACCTCGTGCTGTACCTGTCCTGGGAGTGTTTGATGGGACGGTGTAGAGACAGCTTTACTCTGTATCTAACCCCGTGCTGTAACTGTCCTGGGAGTGTTTGATGGGGACAGTGTAGAGGGAGCTTTATTCTGTACCGAACCCCGTGCTGTACCTGTCCTGGGATTGTTTGATGGAGACAGTGTGGAGCGAGCTTTACTCTGTATCCAACCCCGTGCTGTACCTGTCCTGGGAGTGTTTGATGGGGACAGTGTAGAGGGAGCTTTACTCTATATCTAACCCTGTACTGTACCTGTCCTGGGAGTTTTTGATGGGGACAGTGTAGAGGCAGCTTTACTCTATATCTAAACCCGTGCTGCACCTGTCCTGGGAGTGTTTGATGGGGACAGTGTAGAGGGAGCTTTACTCTGTATCTAACCCCGTGCTGTCCCTGTCCTGGGAGTGTTTGATGGGGACAGGGTAGAGGGAGCTTTACTCTGTATCTAACGCCATGCTGTACCTGTCCTGGGAGTGTTTGATGGGGACAGGGTAGAGGGAGATTTACTCTGTATCTAACCCCGTGCTGTCCATGTCCTGGGAGTGTATGATGGGGACGGAGTAGAGGGAGCTTTACTCTGTATCTAACCCCGTGCTTTACCTGTCCTGGGAGTGTTTGATGGGGACAGTGTAGAGGGAGCTTTACTCTGTATCTAACCCTGTGCTGTACCTGTCCTGAGAGTGTTTGATGGGGACAGTGTAGAGGGAGCTTTACTCTTTATCTAACACCGTGCTGTACCTGTCCTGGGAGTGTTTGATGGGGATGGTTTAGAGGGAGCTTTAATCATTATCTAACACCGTGCTGTACCTGTCCTGGGAGTGTTTGATGGGGACAGTGTAGAGGGAGCTTTACTCTGTATCTAACCCTGTGCTGTACCTGTCCTGGGAGTGTTTGATGGGGACTGTGTAGAGGGAGCTTTACTCTGTATCTAACCCTGTGCTGTACCAGTCCTGGGATTGTTTGATGGGGACGGTGTAGAGGGAGCTTTTCTCTGTATCTAAACCCGTGCTGTACCTGTGCTGGGAATGTTTGATGCGGACAGTGTAGAGTGAGCTTTACTCTGTATCTAACCCCGTGCTGTGCTTGTCCTGGGAGTGTTTGATGTGGACAGTGTAGAGGGAGTTTTAATCTGTATCTAACCTCGTGCTGTACCTGTCCTGGGAGTGTTTGATGGGACGGTGTAGAGACAGCTTTACTCTGTATCTAACCCCGTGCTGTAACTGTCCTGGGAGTGTTTGATGGGGACAGTGTAGAGGGAGCTTTATTCTGTACCGAACCCCGTGCTGTACCTGTCCTGGGATTGTTTGATGGAGACAGTGTGGAGCGAGCTTTACTCTGTATCCAACCCCGTGCTGTACCTGTCCTGGGAGTGTTTGATGGGGACAGTGTAGAGGGAGCTTTACTCTATATCTAACCCTGTACTGTACCTGTCCTGGGAGTTTTTGATGGGGACAGTGTAGAGGCAGCTTTACTCTATATCTAAACCCGTGCTGCACCTGTCCTGGGAGTGTTTGATGGGGACAGTGTAGAGGGAGCTTTACTCTGTATCTAACCCCGTGCTGTCCCTGTCCTGGGAGTGTTTGATGGGGACAGGGTAGAGGGAGCTTTACTCTGTATCTAACGCCATGCTGTACCTGTCCTGGGAGTGTTTGATGGGGACAGGGTAGAGGGAGATTTACTCTGTATCTAACCCCGTGCTGTCCATGTCCTGGGAGTGTATGATGGGGACGGAGTAGAGGGAGCTTTACTCTGTATCTAACGCCGTGCTGTACCTGTCCTGGCAGTGTTTGACTGAGTCAGTTTAGAGGAAGCTTTAGTCTGTATCTAACCCCATGCTGTACTTGTCCTGGGAGTGTTTGATGGGGACAGTGTAGAGGGAGCTTTACTCTGTATCTAACCCCGTGCTGTACCTGTCCTGGGTGTGTTTGATGGGGACAGGGTAGAGGGAGCTTTACGCTTTTTCATATCCCATGTTGTACCAGTCCTTGTATTGTATTGTATTGTATAGATGGAGCATAACTATCTACCGCCGTGCTGTACCTGTCCTGGCAGTGTTTGACGGAGTCAGTTTGGAGGATGCTTTACTCTGTATCTCACCCCGTGCTGTACCAGTCCTGGGATTGTTTGATGGGGACGGTGAAGAGGGAGCTTTTCTCTGTATCTAAACCCGTGCTGTACCTGTCCCGGGAATGTTTGATGCGGACAGTGTAGAGTGAGCTTTACTCTGTATCTAACCCCGTGCTGTACCTGTCCTGGGAGTGTTTGATGGGGACAGTGTAGAGGGAGCTTTATTCTGTACCTAACCCCGTGCTGTACCTGTCCTGGGATTGTTTGATGGTGACAGTGTGGAGCGAGCTTTACTCTGTATCTAACCCCGTGCTGTACCTGTCCTGGGAGTGTTTGATGGGGACAGTGTAGAGGGAGCTTTACTCTATATCTAACCCTGTGCTGTTCCTGTCCTGGGAGTGTTTGATGGGGACAGTGTAGAGGGAGCTTTACTCTGTATCTAACCCCGTGCTGTCCCTGTCCTGGGAGTGTTTGATGAGGACAGTGTAGAGGGAGCTTTACTCTGTATCTAACCCCGTGCTGTACCAGTCCTGGGAGTGTTTGATGGGGACAGTGTAGAAGGAGCTTTACTCTGTATCTAACCCCGTGCTGTACCTGTCCTGGGAATGTTTGATGGGGACAGTGTAGAGGGAGCTTTACTCTGTATCTAACCCCGTGCTGTACCTGTCCTGGGAGTGTTCGATGGGGACGGTGTAGAGGGAGCTTTACTCTGTATCTAACCCCGTGCTGTACCTGTCCTGGGAGTGTTTGATGGGGACGGTGTAGAGGGAGCTTTACTCTGTATCTAACCCCATGCTGCATCTGTCCTGGGAGTGTTTGATGGGAACAGTGAAGAGGGAGATTTAATATGTATCTAACCCCGTGCTTTACCTGTCCTGGGGGAGTTTGATGGGGATGGTGTAGAGGGAGATTTACTCTGTATCTAACCCCGTGCTGTACCTGTCCTGGGAGTGTTTGATAGGGACGGTGTAGAGGGAGCTTTACGCTTTTTCATATCCCATGTTGTACCAGTCCTTGTATTGTATTGTATAGATGGAGCATAACTATCTAACCCCGTGCTGTACCTCTCCTGGCAGTGTTTGACGGAGTCAGTTTAGAGGATGCTTTACTCTGTATCTCACCACGTGCTGTACCAGTCCTGGGATTGTTTGATGGGGACGGTGTAGAGGAAGCTTTTCTCTGTATCCAAACCCGTGCTGTACCTGTCCTGGGAGTGTTCGATGGGGACGGTATAGAGGGAGCTTTACTCTGTATCTAACCCCGTGCTGTACCTGTCCTGGGAGTGTTTGATGGGGACTGTGTAGAGGGAGCTTTACTATGTATCTAACCCCATGCTGCCTCTGTGCTGGGATTGTTTGATGGGAACAGTGTAGAGGGAGATTTAATATGTATCTAACCCCGTGCTTTACCTCTCCTGGGAGTGTTTGAAGGGGACAGTGTAGACGGAGCTTTACTCTGTATATAACCCCGTGCTGTACCTGTCCTGGGAATGTTTGTTGGGGCTGTTGTAGAGGGTGCTTTACTCTGAATCTAACCCCGTGCTGTACCTGTCCTGGGGGAGTTTGATGGGGATGGTGAAGAGGGAGATTTACTCTGTATCTAACCCCGTGCTGTACCTGTCCTGGGAGTGTTTGATAGGGCGGTGTAGAGGGAGCTTTACGCTTTTTCATATCCCATGTTGTACCAGTCCTTGAATTGTATTGTATAGATGGAGCATAACTATCTAACCCCGTGCTGTACCTGTCCTGGGAGTGTTTGAAGGAGTCAGTTTAGAGGATGCATTACTCTGTATCTCACCCCGTGCTGTACCAGTCCTGGGATTGTTTGATGGGGACGGTGTAGAGGGAGCTTTTCTCTGTATCTAAACCCGTGCTGTACCTGTCCTGGGAATGTTTGATGTGGACAGTGTACAGTGAGCTTTACTCTGTATCTAACCCCGTGCTGTACCTGTCCTGGGAGTGTTTGATGTGGACAGTGTAGAGGGAGTTTTACTCTGTATCTAACCTCGTGCTGTACCTGTCCTGGCAGTATTTGATGGGGACAGTGTAGAGGGAGCTTTACTCTGTATCTAACACCGTGCTGTGCCTGTCCTGGGAGTGTTTGATTGGGACGGTGCAGAAGGTGCTTTACTCTGTATCAAACCCCGTGCTGTACCTGTCCTGGGTGTGTTTGATAGGGACGGTCTAGAGGGAGCTTTACTCTGTATCTAACCCCGTGCTGTACCTGTCCTGGGAGTGTTTGATTGGGACGGTGCAGAAGGTGCTTTACTCTGTATCTAACCCCGTGCTGTACCTGTCCTGGGTGTGTTTGATAGGGACGGTGTAGAGGGAGCTTTACTCTGTATCTAACCCCGTGCTGTACCTGTCCTGGGAGTGTTTGAGTGGGACGGTGTAGAAGGTGCTTTGCTCTGTATCAAACCCCGTGCTGTACCTGTCCTGGGTGTGTTTGATGGGGACGGTGTAGAGGGAGCTGTACTCTGTTTCTAACCCCGTGCTGTACCTGTCCTGGGAATGTTTGATGGGGACGGTGTAGAGGGAGCTTTACTCTGTATCTAACCCCGTGCTGTACCTGTCCTGGGTGTGTTTGATTGGGACAGTGTAGAGGGAGCTTTACTCTGTATCTAACCCCGTGCTGCACCTGTCCTCGGAGTGTTTGATGGGGACGGTGTAGAGTGAGCTTTACTCTGTATCTAACCCCGTGCTGTACCTGTCCTTGGAGTGTTTGATGGGGACAGTGTAGAGGGAGATTTACTCTGTATCTAACCCCGTACTGTACCTGTCCTGGGAGTGTTTGATGGGGACACTGTAGAGGGAGCTTAACTCTGTATCTAACCCCGTGCTGTACCTGTCCTGGGAGTGTTTGATGGGGACGGTGTAGAGGGAGCTTTACGCTTTTTCATATCCCATGTTGTACCTGTCCTTGTATTGTATTGTATAGATGGAGCATAACTATCTAACGCCGTGCTGTACCTGTCCTGGCAGTGTTTTACTGAGTCAGTTTAGAGGAAGCTTTACTCTGTATCTCACCCCCTGCTGTCCCAGTCCTGGGATTGTTGGATGGGGACGGTGTAGAGGGAGCTTTACTCTGTATCTAACCCCGTGCTGTACCTGTCCTGGGAGTGTTTGATGGAGACAGTGTGGAGGGAGCTTTACTCTGTATCTAACCCCGTGCTGTACCTGTCCTGGGAGTGTTTGATGGGGACAGTGTAGAGGGAGCTTTACTCTGTATCTAACCCCGTGCTGTACCTGTCCTGGGAGTGTTTGATGGAGACAGTGTAGAGGGATCTTTACTCTGTATCTAACCCCGTGCTGTACCTGTCCTGGGAGTGTTTGATGGGGACAGTGTAGAGGGAGCTTTACTCTGTATATAACCCCGTGCTGTACCTGTCCTGGGAGTGTTCGATGGGGACAGTGTAGAGGGAGCTTTACTCTGTATCTAACCCCGTGCTGTACCTGTCCTGGGAGTGTTTGATGGGGACAGTGTAGAGGGAGCTTTACTCTGTATCTCACCCTGTGCTGTACCTGTCCTGGGAGTGTTTGATGGGACGGTGTAGAGAGAGCTTTACTCTGTATCTAACCCCGTGCTGCACCTGTCCTGGGAGTGTTTGATGGGGACGGTGTAGAAGGTGCTTTACTCTGTATCTAACCCTGTGCTGTAACTGTCCTGGGTGTGTTTAATGGGACGGTTTAGAGGGAGCTTGACTCTGTATCTAAACCTGTGCTGTACCTGTCCTGGGAGTGTTTGATTGGGACGGTGCAGAAGGTGCTTTGATCTGTATCTAACCCCGTGCTGTACATGTCCTGGGTGTGTTTGATGGGGACAGGGTAGAGGGAGCTTTACGCTTTTTCATATCCCATGTTGTACCAGTCCTTGCATTGTATTGTATTGTATAGATGGAGCATAACTATCTACCACCGTGCTGTACCTGTCCTGGCAGTGTTTGACGGAGTCAGTTTAGAGGATGCTTTTCTCTGTATCTCACCCCGTGCTGTACCAGTCCTGGGATTGTATGATGGGGACGGTGTAGAGGGAGCTTTACTCTGTATCTAACCCCGTGCTGTGCTTGTCCTGGGAGTGTTTGATGTGGACAGTGTAGAGGGAGTTTTAAACTGTATCTAACCTCGTGCTGTACCTGTCCTGGGAGTGTTTGATGGGACGGTGTAGAGAGAGCTTTACTCTGTATCTAACCCCGTGCTGTAACTGTCCTGGGAGTGTTTGATGGGGACAGTGTAGAGGGAGCTTTATTCTGTACCGAACCCCGTGCTGTACCTGTCCTGGGATTGTTTGATGGAGACAGTGTGGAGCGAGCTTTACTCTGTAACTAACCCCGTGCTGTACCTCTCCTGGGAGTGTTTGATGGGGACAGTGTAGAGGGAGCTTTACTCTATATCTAACCCTGTGCTGTACCTGTCCTGGGGGTGTTTGATGGGGACAGTGTAGAGGCAGCTTTACTCTATATCTAAACCCGTTCTGCACCTGTCCTGGGAGTGTTTGATGGGGACAGTGTAGAGGGAGCTTTACTCTGTATCTAACCCCGTGCTGTCCCTGTCCTGGGAGTGTATGATGGGGACGGT
This sequence comes from Isurus oxyrinchus, assembly GCA_026770705.1. Taxonomy (NCBI): domain Eukaryota; kingdom Metazoa; phylum Chordata; class Chondrichthyes; order Lamniformes; family Lamnidae; genus Isurus; species Isurus oxyrinchus. Next base: position 191,824 of record JANJGN010000874.1, on the reverse strand, counting down.
GTAGAGGGAGCTTTAATCTGTATCTAACCCCGTGCTTTACCTGTGCTGGGAGTGTTTGATGGGGACAGTGTAGAGGGATCTTTACTCTGTATCTAACCCTGTGCTGTACCTGTCCTGAGAGTGTTTGATGGGGACAGTGTAGAGGGAGCTTTACTCTGTATCTAACCCTGTGCTGTACCTGTCCTGGGAGTGTTTGATGGGGACTGTGTAGAGGGAGCTTTACTCTGTATCTAACCCTGTGCTGTACCAGTCCTGGGATTGTTTGATGGGGACGGTGTAGAGGGAGCTTTACTCTGTATCTAACCCCGTGCTGTACCTGTCCTGGGAGTGTTTGATGGGGACGGTGTAGAGGGAGCTTTACTCTGTATCTAAACCCGTGCTGTACCTGTGCTGGGAATGTTTGATGCGGACAGTGTAGAGTGAGCTTTACTCTGTATCTAACCCCGTGCTGTGCTTGTCCTGGGAGTGTTTGATGTGGACAGTGTAGAGGGAGTTTTAATCTGTATCTTACCCCGTGCTGTACCTGTCCTGGGAGTGTTTGATGGGACGGTGTAGAGGGAGCTTTACTCTGTATCTAACCCCGTGCTGCACCTGTCCTTGGGAGTGTTTGATGGGGACAGTGTAGAGGGAACTTTACTCTGTATGTAACCCCGTGCTGTACCTGTCCTGGGAGTGTTTGATGGAGACAGTGTAGAGGGAGCTTTACTCTGTATCTAACCCCGTGCTGTACTTGTCCTGGGAGTGTTTGATGGGGACAGTGTAGAGGGAGCTTTACTCTGTATCTAACCCCGTGCTGTACCTGCCCTGGGAGTGTTGATGGGAACGGTGTAGAGGGAGCTTTACTCTGTATATAACGCCGTGCTGTACCTGTCCTGGGAGTGTTTGATGGGGACAGTGTAGATGGAGCTTTACTCTGAATCTAACCCCGTGCTGTAGCTGTCCTGGGAGTGTTTGATGGGGACGGTGTAGAGGGAGATTTACTCTGTATCTAACCCCGTGCTGTACCTGTCCTGGGAGTGTTTGATGGTGACAGTGTGGAGCGAGCTTTACTCTGTATCTAACCCCGTGCTGTACCTGTCCTGGGAGTGTTTGATGGGGACAGTGTAGAGGGAGCTTTACTCTATATCTAACCCTGTGCTGTACCTGTCCTGGGAGTGTTTGATGGGGACAGTGTAGAGGGAGCTTTACTCTGTATCTAACCCGTGCTGTCCCTGTCCTGGGAGTGTTTGATGGGGACAGGGTAGAGGGAGCTTTACTCTGTATCTAACGCCGTGCTGTACCTGTCCTGGGAGTGTTTGATGGGGACAGGGTAGAGGGAGATTTACTCTGTATCTAACCCCGTGCTGTCCATGTCCTTGGAGTGTATGATGGGGACGGTGTAGAAGGAGCTTTACTCTGTATCTAACCCTGTGCTGTACCTGTCCTGAGAGTGTTTGATGGGGATAGTGTAGAGGGAACTTTACTCTTTATCGAACACCGTGCTGTACATGTCCTGGGAGTGTTTGATGGGGATGGTTTAGAGGGAGCTTTACTCATTATCTAACACCGTGCTGTACCTGTCCTGGGAGTGTTTGATGGGGACAGTGTCGAGGGAGCTTTACTCTGTATCTAAACCCATGCTGTACCTGTCCTGGGAGTGTTTGATGGGGACGGTGTTGAGGGAGCTTTACTCTGAATCAAACCCCGTGTTGTACCTGTCCTGGGAGTGTTTGATGGGGACAGTGTAGAGGGAGCTTTATTCTGTATCTAAAACCGTGCTGTACCTGTCCTGGGAGTGTTTGATGGGGACGGTGTAGAGGGAGCTTTACGCTTTTTCATATCCCATGTTGTACCTGTCCTTGTATTGTATTGTATAGATGGAGCATAACTATCTAACGCCGTGCTGTACCTGTCCTGGCAGTGTTTGACTGAGTCAGTTTAGAGGAAGCTTTACTCTGTATCTCACCCCCTGCTGTCCCAGTCCTGGGATTGTTGGATGGGGACGGTGTAGAGGGAGCTTTACTCTGTATCTAACCCCGTGCTGTACCTGTCCTGGGAGTGTTTGATGGAGACAGTGTGGAGGGAGCTTTACTCTGTATCTAACCCCGTGCTGTACCTGTCCTGGGAGTGTTTGATGGGGACAGTGTAGAGGGAGCTTTACTCTGTATCTAACCCCGTGCTGTACCTGTCCTGGGAGTGTTTGATGGAGACAGTGTAGAGGGATCTTTACTCTGTATCTAACCCCGTGCTGTACCTGTCCTGGGAGTGTTTGATGGGGACAGTGTAGAGGGAGCTTTACTCTGTATATAACCCCGTGCTGTACCTGTCCTGGGAGTGTTCGATGGGGACAGTGTAGAGGGAGCTTTACTCTGTATCTAACCCCGTGCTGTACCTGTCCTGGGAGTGTTTGATGGGGACAGTGTAGAGGGAGCTTTACTCTGTATCTCACCCTGTGCTGTACCTGTCCTGGGAGTGTTTGATGGGACGGTGTAGAGAGAGCTTTACTCTGTATCTAACCCCGTGCTGCACCTGTCCTGGGAGTGTTTGATGGGGACGGTGTAGAAGGTGCTTTACTCTGTATCTAACCCCGTGCTGTAACTGTCCTGGGTGTGTTTAATGGGACGGTTTAGAGGGAGCTTGACTCTGTATCTAAACCTGTGCTTTACCTGTCCTGGGAGTGTTTGATGGGGACGGTGCAGAAAGTGCTTTGATCTGTATCTAACCCCGTGCTGTACATGTCCTGGGTGTGTTTGATGGGGACAGGGTAGAGGGAGCTTTACGCTTTTTCATATCCCATGTTGTACCAGTCCTTGCATTGTATTGTATTCTATAGATGGAGCATAACTATCTACCACCGTGCTGTACCTGTCCTGGCAGTGTTTGACGGAGTCAGTTTAGAGGATGCTTTACTCTGTATCTCACCCCGTGCTGTACCAGTCCTGGGATTGTATGATGGGGACGGTGTAGAGGGAGCTTTTCTCTGTATCTAAACCCGTGCTGTACCTGTCCTGGGAATGTTTGATGCGGACAGTGTAGAGTGAGCTTTACTCTGTATCTAACCCCGTGCTGTGCTTGTCCTGGGAGTGTTTGATGTGGACAGTGTAGAGGGAGTTTTAATCTGTATCTAACCTCGTGCTGTACCTATCCTGGGAGTGTTTGATGGGACGGTGTAGAGAGAGCTTTACTCTGTATCTTACCCCGTGCTGTAACTGTCCTGGGAGTGTTTGATGGGGACAGTGTAGAGGGAGCTTTATTCTGTACCGAACCCCGTGCTGTACCTGTCCTGGGATTGTTTGATGGAGACAGTGTGGAGCGAGCTTTACTCTGTAACTAACCCCGTGCTGTACCTCTCCTGGGAGTGTTTGATGGGGACAGTGTAGAGGGAGCTTTACTCTATATCTAACCCTGTGCTGTACCTGTCCTGGGGGTGTTTGATGGGGACAGTGTAGAGGCAGCTTTACTCTATATCTCAACCCGTGCTGCACCTGTCCTGGGAGTGTTTGATGGGGACAGTGTAGAGGGAGCTTTACTCTGTATCTAACCCCGTGCTGTCCCTGTCCTGGGAGTGTATGATGGGGACGGTGTAGAGGGAGCTTTAATCTGTATCTAACCCCGTGCTTTACCTGTGCTGGGAGTGTTTGATGGGGACAGTGTAGAGGGATCTTTACTCTGTATCTAACCCTGTGCTGTACCTGTCCTGAGAGTGTTTGATGGGGACAGTGTAGAGGGAGCTTTACTCTGTATCTAACCCTGTGCTGTACCTGTCCTGGGAGTGTTTGATGGGGACTGTGTAGAGGGAGCTTTACTCTGTATCTAACCCTGTGCTGTACCAGTCCTGGCATTTTTTGATGGGGACGGTGTAGAGGGAGCTTTTCTCTGTATCTAAACCCGTGCTGTACCTGTGCTGGGAATGTTTGATGCGGACAGTGTAGAGTGAGCTTTACTCTGTATCTAACCCCGTGCTGTGCTTGTCCTGGGAGTGTTTGATGTGGACAGTGTAGAGGGAGTTTTAATCTGTATCTAACCTCGTGCTGTACCTGTCCTGGGAGTGTTTGATGGGACGGTGTAGAGGGAGCTTTACTCTGTATCTAACCCCGTGCTGCACCTGTCCTCGGAGTGTTTGATGGGCACGGTGTAGAGTGAGCTTTACTCTGTATCTAACCCCGTGCTGTACCTGTCCTGGGAGTGTTTGATGGGGACAGTGTAGAGGGAGTTTTAATCTGTATCTAACCTCGTGCTGTAAATGTCCTGGGACTGTTTGATGGGGACAGTGTAGAGGGAGCTTTATTCTGTACCGAACCCCGTGCTGTACCTGTCCTGGGATTGTTTGATGGAGACAGTGTGGAGCGAGATTTACTCTGTATCCAACCCCGTGCTGTACCTGTCCTGGGAGTGTTTGATTGGGACAGTGTAGAGGGAGATTTACTCTGTATCTAACCCCGTGCTGCACCTGTCCTCGGAGTGTTTGATGGGCACGGTGTAGAGTGAGCTTTACTCTGTATCTAACCCCGTGCTGTACCTGTCCTGGGAGTGTTTGATGGGGACAGTGTAGAGGGAGCTTTACTCTGTATCTAACCCCATACTGTACCTGTCCTGGGAGTGTTTGATGGGGACACTGTAGAGGGAGCTTTACTCTGTATCTAACCCCGTGCTGTACCTGTCCTGGGAGTGTTTGATGGGGACGGTGTAGAGGGAGCTTTACGCTTTTTCATATCCCATGTTGTACCTGTCCTTGTATTGTATTGTATAGATGGAGCATAACTATCTAACGCCGTGCTGTACCTGTCCTGGCAGTGTTTGACTGAGTCAGTTTAGAGGAAGCTTTACTCTGTATCTCACCCCCTGCTGTCCCAGTCCTGGGATTGTTTGATGGGGACGGTGTAGAGGGAGCTTTACTCTGTATCTAACCCCGTGCTATACCTGTCCTGGGAGTGTTTGATGGTGACAGTGTGGAGCGAGCTTTACTCTGTATCTAACCCCGTGCTGTACCAGTCCTGGGATTGTTTGATGGGGACGGTGTAGAGGGAGATTTTCTCTGTATCTAAACCCGTGCTGTACCTGTCCTGGGAATGTTTGATGTGGACAGTGTAGAGTGAGCTTTACTCTGTATCTAACCCCGTGCTGTACTTGTCCTGGGAGTTTTTGATGTGGACAGTGTAGAGGGAGTTTTACTCTGTATCTTACCCCGTGCTGTACCTGTCCTGGGAGTGTTTGATGGGACGGTGTAGAGGGAGCTTTACTCTGTATCTAACCCCGTGCTGCACCTGTCCTTGGGAGTGTTTGATGGGGACAGTGTAGAGGGAACTTTACTCTGTATGTAACCCCGTGCTGTACCTGTCCTGGGAGTGTTTGATGGAGACAGTGTAGAGGGAGCTTTACTCTGTATCTAACCCCGTGCTGTACTTGTCCTGGGAGTGTTTGATGGGGACAGTGTAGAGGGAGCTTTACTCTGTATCTAACCCCGTGCTGTACCTGCCCTGGGAGTGTTGATGGGAACGGTGTAGAGGGAGCTTTACTCTGTATATAACGCCGTGCTGTACCTGTCCTGGGAGTGTTTGATGGGGACAGTGTAGATGGAGCTTTACTCTGAATCTAACCCCGTGCTGTAGCTGTCCTGGGAGTGTTTGATGGGGACGGTGTAGAGGGAGATTTACTCTGTATCTAACCCCGTGCTGTACCTGTCCTGGGAGTGTTTGATGGTGACAGTGTGGAGCGAGCTTTACTCTGTATCTAACCCCGTGCTGTACCTGTCCTGGGAGTGTTTGATGGGGACAGTGTAGAGGGAGCTTTACTCTATATCTAACCCTGTGCTGTACCTGTCCTGGGAGTGTTTGATGGGGACAGTGTAGAGGGAGCTTTACTCTGTATCTAACCCGTGCTGTCCCTGTCCTGGGAGTGTTTGATGGGGACAGGGTAGAGGGAGCTTTACTCTGTATCTAACGCCGTGCTGTACCTGTCCTGGGAGTGTTTGATGGGGACAGGGTAGAGGGAGATTTACTCTGTATCTAACCCCGTGCTGTCCATGTCCTTGGAGTGTATGATGGGGACGGTGTAGAAGGAGCTTTACTCTGTATCTAACCCTGTGCTGTACCTGTCCTGAGAGTGCTGGATGGGGATAGTGTAGAGGGAACTTTACTCTTTATCGAACACCGTGCTGTACATGTCCTGGGAGTGTTTGATGGGGATGGTTTAGAGGGAGCTTTACTCATTATCTAACACCGTGCTGTACCTGTCCTGGGAGTGTTTGATGGGGACAGTGTCGAGGGAGCTTTACTCTGTATCTAAACCCATGCTGTACCTGTCCTGGGAGTGTTTGATGGGGACGGTGTTGAGGGAGCTTTACTCTGAATCAAACCCCGTGTTGTACCTGTCCTGGGAGTGTTTGATGGGGACAGTGTAGAGGGAGCTTTATTCTGTATCTAAAACCGTGCTGTACCTGTCCTGGGAGTGTTTGATGGGGACGGTGTAGAGGGAGCTTTACGCTTTTTCATATCCCATGTTGTACCTGTCCTTGTATTGTATTGTATAGATGGAGCATAACTATCTAACGCCGTGCTGTACCTGTCCTGGCAGTGTTTGACTGAGTCAGTTTAGAGGAAGCTTTACTCTGTATCTCACCCCCTGCTGTCCCAGTCCTGGGATTGTTGGATGGGGACGGTGTAGAGGGAGCTTTACTCTGTATCTAACCCCGTGCTGTACCTGTCCTGGGAGTGTTTGATGGAGACAGTGTGGAGGGAGCTTTACTCTGTATCTAACCCCGTGCTGTACCTGTCCTGGGAGTGTTTGATGGGGACAGTGTAGAGGGAGCTTTACTCTGTATCTAACCCCGTGCTGTACCTGTCCTGGGAGTGTTTGATGGAGACAGTGTAGAGGGATCTTTACTCTGTATCTAACCCCGTGCTGTACCTGTCCTGGGAGTGTTTGATGGGGACAGTGTAGAGGGAGCTTTACTCTGTATATAACCCCGTGCTGTACCTGTCCTGGGAGTGTTCGATGGGGACAGTGTAGAGGGAGCTTTACTCTGTATCTAACCCCGTGCTGTACCTGTCCTGGGAGTGTTTGATGGGGACAGTGTAGAGGGAGCTTTACTCTGTATCTCACCCTGTGCTGTACCTGTCCTGGGAGTGTTTGATGGGACGGTGTAGAGAGAGCTTTACTCTGTATCTAACCCCGTGCTGCACCTGTCCTGGGAGTGTTTGATGGGGACGGTGTAGAAGGTGCTTTACTCTGTATCTAACCCCGTGCTGTAACTGTCCTGGGTGTGTTTAATGGGACGGTTTAGAGGGAGCTTGACTCTGTATCTAAACCTGTGCTGTACCTGTCCTGGGAGTGTTTGATGGGGACGGTGCAGAAAGTGCTTTGATCTGTATCTAACCCCGTGCTGTACATGTCCTGGGTGTGTTTGATGGGGACAGGGTAGAGGGAGCTTTACGCTTTTTCATATCCCATGTTGTACCAGTCCTTGCATTGTATTGTATTCTATAGATGGAGCATAACTATCTACCACCGTGCTGTACCTGTCCTGGCAGTGTTTGACGGAGTCAGTTTAGAGGATGCTTTACTCTGTATCTCACCCCGTGCTGTACCAGTCCTGGGATTGTATGATGGGGACGGTGTAGAGGGAGCTTTTCTCTGTATCTAAACCCGTGCTGTACCTGTCCTGGGAATGTTTGATGCGGACAGTGTAGAGTGAGCTTTACTCTGTATCTAACCCCGTGCTGTGCTTGTCCTGGGAGTGTTTGATGTGGACAGTGTAGAGGGAGTTTTAATCTGTATCTAACCTCGTGCTGTACCTGTCCTGGGAGTGTTTGATGGGACGGTGTAGAGAGAGCTTTACTCTGTATCTTACCCCGTGCTGTAACTGTCCTGGGAGTGTTTGATGGGGACAGTGTAGAGGGAGCTTTATTCTGTACCGAACCCCGTGCTGTACCTGTCCTGGGATTGTTTGATGGAGACAGTGTGGAGCGAGCTTTACTCTGTAACTAACCCCGTGCTGTACCTCTCCTGGGAGTGTTTGATGGGGACAGTGTAGAGGGAGCTTTACTCTATATCTAACCCTGTGCTGTACCTGTCCTGGGGGTGTTTGATGGGGACAGTGTAGAGGCAGCTTTACTCTATATCTCAACCCGTGCTGCACCTGTCCTGGGAGTGTTTGATGGGGACAGTGTAGAGGGAGCTTTACTCTGTATCTAACCCCGTGCTGTCCCTGTCCTGGGAGTGTATGATGGGGACGGTGTAGAGGGAGCTTTAATCTGTATCTAACCCCGTGCTTTACCTGTGCTGGGAGTGTTTGATGGGGACAGTGTAGCGGGATCTTTACTCTGTATCTAACCCTGTGCTGTACCTGTCCTGAGAGTGTTTGATGGGGACAGTGTAGAGGGAGCTTTACTCTGTATCTAACCCTGTGCTGTACCTGTCCTGGGAGTGTTTGATGGGGACTGTGTAGAGGGAGCTTTACTCTGTATCTAACCCTGTGCTGTACCAGTCCTGGCATTTTTTGATGGGGACGGTGTAGAGGGAGCTTTTCTCTGTATCTAAACCCGTGCTGTACCTGTGCTGGGAATGTTTGATGCGGAGAGTGTAGAGTGAGCTTTACTCTGTATCTAACCCCGTGCTGTGCTTGTCCTGGGAGTGTTTGATGTGGACAGTGTAGAGGGAGTTTTAATCTGTATCTAACCTCGTGCTGTACCTGTCCTGGGAGTGTTTGATGGGACGGTGTAGAGGGAGCTTTACTCTGTATCTAACCCCGTGCTGCACCTGTCCTCGGAGTGTTTGATGGGCACGGTGTAGAGTGAGCTTTACTCTGTATCTAACCCCGTGCTGTACCTGTCCTGGGAGTGTTTGATGGGGACAGTGTAGAGGGAGTTTTAATCTGTATCTAACCTCGTGCTGTAAATGTCCTGGGACTGTTTGATGGGGACAGTGTAGAGGGAGCTTTATTCTGTACCGAACCCCGTGCTGTACCTGTCCTGGGATTGTTTGATGGAGACAGTGTGGAGCGAGATTTACTCTGTATCCAACCCCGTGCTGTACCTGTCCTGGGAGTGTTTGATGGGGATGGTTTAGAGGGAGCTTTACTCATTATCTAACACCGTGCTGTACCTGTCCTGGGAGTGTTTGATGGGGACAGTGTAGAGGGAGCTTTACTCTGTATCTAACCCCATGCTGTACCTGTCCTCGGAGTGTTTGATGGGGACTGTGTAGAGGGTGCTTTACTCTGTATCTAACCCTGTGCTGTTCCTGTCCTGGGAATGTTTGATGGGGACAGTGTAGAGGGAGCTTTACTCTGTAGCTAACCCCGTGCTCTACCTGTCCTGGGAGTGTTCGATGGGGACGATATAGAGGGAGCTTTACTCTGCATCTAACCCCGTGCTGTACCTGTCCTGGGAGTGTTTGATGGGGACGGTGTAGACGGAGCTTTACTCTGTATCTTACCCCATGCTGCATCTGTGCTGGGATTGTTTGATGGGAACAGTGTAGAGGGAGATTTAATATGTATCTAACCCCATGCTTTACCTCTCCTGGGAGTGTTTGAAGGGGACAGTGTAGACCGAGCTTTACTCTGTATCTAACCCCGTGCTGTACCTGTCCTGGGAATGTTTGTTGGGGCCGTTGTAGAGGGTGCTTTACTCTGAATCTAACCCCGTGCTGTACATGTCCTGGGAGTGCTTGATGGGGACAGTGTACAGGGAGCTTTACTCTGTATCTAACCCCGTGCTGTACCTGCCCTGGGGGAGTTTGATGGGGATGGTGTAGAGGGAGATTTACTCTGTATCTAACCCCGTGCTGTACCTGTCCTGGGAGTGTTTGATAGGGACGGTGTAGAGGGAGCTTTACGCTTTTTCATATCCCATGTTGTACCAGTCCTTGAATTGTATTGTATAGATGGAGCATAACGATATAACCCCGTGCTATACCTGTCCTGGGAGTGTTTGATGGTGACAGTGTGGAGCGAGCTTTACTCTGTATCTAACCCCGTGCTGTACCAGTCCTGAGATCGTTTGATGGGGACGGTGTAGAGGGAGCTTTTCTCTGTATCTAAACCCGTGCTGTTCCTGTCCTGGGAATGTTTGATGTGGACAGTGTAGAGTGAGCTTTACTCTGTATCTAACCCCGTGCAGTACTTGTCCTGGGAGTGTTTGATGTGGACAGTGTAGAGGGAGTTTTACTCTGTATCTTACCCCGTGCTGTACCTGTCCTGGGAGTGTTTGATGGGACGGTGTAGAGGGAGCTTTACTCTGTATCTAACCCCGTGCTGCACCTGTCCTGGGAGTGTTTGATGGGGACAGTGTAGAGGGAACTTTACTCTGTATCTAACCCCGTGCTGTACCTGTCCTGGGAGTGTTTGATGGAGACAGTGTAGAGGGAGCTTTACTCTGTATCTAACCCCGTGCTGTACTTGTCCTGGGAGTGTTTGATGGGGACAGTGTAGAGGGAGCTTTACTCTGTATCTAACCCCGTGCTGTACCTGCCCTGGGAGTGTTGATGGGAACGGTGTAGAGGGAGCTTTACTCTGTATATAACCCCGTGCTGTACCTGTCCTGGGAGTGTTTGATGGGGACAGTGTAGATGGAGCTTTACTCTGAATCTAACCCCGTGCTGTAGCTGTCCTGGGAGTGTTTGATGGGGACGGTGTAGAGGGAGATTTACTCTGTATCTAACCCCGTGCTGTACCTGTCCTGGGAGTGTTTGATGGTGACAGTGTGGAGCGAGCTTTACTCTGTATCTAACCCCGTGCTGTACCTGTCCTGGGTGTGTTTGTTGGGGATGGTGTAGAGGGAGCTTTACTCTGTATCTAACCCCGTGCTGTACCTGTCCTGGGAGTGTTTGATTGGGACGGTGTAGAAGGTGCTTTACTCTGTATCTAACCCCGTGCTGTACCTGTCTTGAATGTGTTTGATGGGGACGGTGTAAAGGGAGCCTTACTCTGAATCTAACTCCGTGCTGTACCTGTCCTGGGAATGTTTGATGAGTACGGTGTAGAGGGAGCTTTACTCTGTTTCTATCCCCATGCTGTACCTGTCCTGGGAGTGTTCGATAGGGACAGTGAAGAGGGAGCTTTACTCTCTATCTAACCCTGTGCTGCACCTGTCCTGGGAGTGTTTGATGGGGACGGTGTAGCGGGAGTTATACTCTGTATCTAACCCCGTGCTGTACCTGTCCTGGGAGTGTTTGATGGGGACAGTGTAGAGGGAGCTTTACTCTGTATCTAACCCCGTGCTGTACCTGTCCTGGGAGTGTTTGATGGGGCACTGTAGAGGGAGCTTTACTCTGTATCTAACCCCGTGCTGTACCTGTCCTGGGAGTGTTTGATGGGGACGGTGTAGAGGGAGCTTTAGTCTGTATCTAACCCCGGCTGTACCTGTCCTGGGGGAGTTTGATGGGGATTGTGAAGAGGGAGATTTAATCTGTATCTAACGCCGTGCTGTGCCTGCATTGGGAGTGTTTGATAGGGACGGTGTAGAGGGAGCTTTACGCTTTTTCATATCCCATGTTGTACCAGTCCTTGTGTTGTATTGTATAGATGGAGCATAACTATCTAACCCCATGCTGTACCTGTCCTGGCAGTGTTTGACGGAGTCAGTTTCGAGGATGCTTCACTCTGTATCTCACCCCGTGCTGTACCAGTCCTGGGATTGTTTGATGGGGACGGTGTAGGGGGAGCTTTTCTCTGTATCTTAACCCGTGCTGTACCTGTCCTGGGAGTGTTTGATGGGGACAGTGTAGAGGGAGCTTTACTCTGTATCTAACCCCGTGCTGTACCTGTCCTGGGAGTGTTTGATGGGGACAGTATAGAGGGAGCTTTACTCTGTATCTAACCCCATGCTTTACCTCTCCTGGGAGTGTTTGAAGGGGACAGTGTAGACCGAGCTTTACTCTGTATCTAACCCCGTGCTGTACCTGTCCTGGGAATGTTTGTTGGGGCCGTTGTAGAGGGTGCTTTACTCTGAATCTAACCCCGTGCTGTACATGTCCTGGGAGTGCTTGATGGGGACAGTGTACAGGGAGCTTTACTCTGTATCTAACCCCGTGCTGTACCTGCCCTGGGGGAGTTTGATGGGGATGGTGTAGAGGGAGATTTACTCTGTATCTAACCCCGTGCTGTACCTGTCCTGGGAGTGTTTGATAGGGACGGTGTAGAGGGAGCTTTACGCTTTTTCATATCCCATGTTGTACCAGTCCTTGAATTGTATTGTATAGATGGAGCATAACGATATAACCCCGTGCTATACCTGTCCTGGGAGTGTTTGATGGTGACAGTGTGGAGCGAGCTTTACTCTGTATCTAACCCCGTGCTGTACCAGTCCTGAGATCGTTTGATGGGGACGGTGTAGAGGGAGCTTTTCTCTGTATCTAAACCCGTGCTGTACCTGTCCTGGGAATGTTTGATGTGGACAGTGTAGAGTGAGCTTTACTCTGTATCTAACCCCGTGCAGTACTTGTCCTGGGAGTGTTTGATGTGGACAGTGTAGAGGGAGTTTTACTCTGTATCTTACCCCGTGCTGTACCTGTCCTGGGAGTGTTTGATGGGACGGTGTAGAGGGAGCTTTACTCTGTATCTAACCCCGTGCTGCACCTGTCCTGGGAGTGTTTGATGGGGACAGTGTAGAGGGAACTTTACTCTGTATCTAACCCCGTGCTGTACCTGTCCTGGGAGTGTTTGATGGAGACAGTGTAGAGGGAGCTTTACTCTGTATCTAACCCCGTGCTGTACTTGTCCTGGGAGTGTTTGATGGGGACAGTGTAGAGGGAGCTTTACTCTGTATCTAACCCCGTGCTGTACCTGCCCTGGGAGTGTTGATGGGAACGGTGTAGAGGGAGCTTTACTCTGTATATAACCCCGTGCTGTACCTGTCCTGGGAGTGTTTGATGGGGACAGTGTAGATGGAGCTTTACTCTGAATCTAACCCCGTGCTGTAGCTGTCCTGGGAGTGTTTGATGGGGACGGTGTAGAGGGAGATTTACTCTGTATCTAACCCCGTGCTGTACCTGTCCTGGGAGTGTTTGATGGTGACAGTGTGGAGCGAGCTTTACTCTGTATCTAACCCCGTGCTGTACCTGTCCTGGGTGTGTTTGTTGGGGATGGTGTAGAGGGAGCTTTACTCTGTATCTAACCCCGTGCTGTACCTGTCCTGGGAGTGTTTGATTGGGACGGTGTAGAAGGTGCTTTACTCTGTATCTAACCCCGTGCTGTACCTGTCTTGAATGTGTTTGATGGGGACGGTGTAAAGGGAGCCTTACTCTGAATCTAACTCCGTGCTGTACCTGTCCTGGGAATGTTTGATGAGTACGGTGTAGAGGGAGCTTTACTCTGTTTCTATCCCCGTGCTGTACCTGTCCTGGGAGTGTTCGATAGGGACAGTGAAGAGGGAGCTTTACTCTCTATCTAACCCTGTGCTGCACCTGTCCTGGGAGTGTTTGATGGGGACGGTGTAGCGGGAGTTATACTCTGTATCTAACCCCGTGCTGTACCTGTCCTGGGAGTGTTTGATGGGGACAGTGTAGAGGGAGCTTTACTCTGTATCTAACCCCGTGCTGTACCTGTCCTGGGAGTGTTTGATGGGGCACTGTAGCGGGAGCTTTACTCTGTATCTAACCCCGTGCTGTACCTGTCCTGGGAGTGTTTGATGGGGACGGTGTAGAGGGAGCTTTAGTCTGTATCTAACCCCGGCTGTACCTGTCCTGGGGGAGTTTGATGGGGATTGTGAAGAGGGAGATTTAATCTGTATCTAACGCCGTGCTGTGCCTGCATTGGGAGTGTTTGATAGGGACGGTGTAGAGGGAGCTTTACGCTTTTTCATATCCCATGTTGTACCAGTCCTTGTGTTGTATTGTATAGATGGAGCATAACTATCTAACCCCATGCTGTACCTGTCCTGGCAGTGTTTGACGGAGTCAGTTTCGAGGATGCTTCACTCTGTATCTCACCCCGTGCTGTACCAGTCCTGGGATTGTTTGATGGGGACGGTGTAGAGGGAGCTTTTCTCTGTATCTTAACCCGTGCTGTACCTGTCCTGGGAGTGTTTGATGGGGACAGTGTAGAGGGAGCTTTACTCTGTATCTAACCCCGTGCTGTACCTGTCCTGGGAGTGTTTGATGGGGACAGTATAGAGGGAGCTTTACTCTGTATCTAACCCCGTGCTGTACCTGTCCTGGGAGTGTTTGATGGAGAGAGTGTGGAGCGAGCTTTACTCTGTATCTAACCCCGTGCTGTACCTGTCCTGGGAGTGTTTGATGGGGACAGTGTAGAGGGAGCTTTACTCTGTATCTAACCCCGTGCTGTACCTTTCCTGGGAGTGTTTGATGGGGATGGTGTAGAGGGAGCTTTACTCTGTGTCTAACCCCGTGCTGTACCTGTCCTGGGAGTGTTTGATGGGGACAGTGTAGAGCGAGCTTTACTCTGTATCTAACACGATGCTGTACCTGTCCTGGGAGTGTTTGATTGGGACGGTGTAGAAGGTGCTTTTCTCTGTATCTAACCCCGTGCTGTACCTGTCCTGGGTGTGTTTGATAGGGACGGTGTAGAGGGAGCTTTACTCTGTATCTAACCCCGTGCTGTACTTGTCCTGGGAGTGTTTGATTGGGACGGTGTAGAATGTGCTTTGCTCTGTATCTAACCACGTGCTGTACCTGTCCTGGGTGTGTTTGATGGGGACGGTGTAGAGGGAGCTTTACTCTGTTTCTAACCCCGTGCTGTACCTGTCCTGGGAATGTTAGATGGGGACCGTGTCGAGAGAGCTTTACTCTGTATCTAACCCCGTGCTGTACCTGTTCTGGGAGTGTTTGATGGGGACAGTGTAGAGGGAGATTTACTCTGTATCTAACCCCGTGCTGCACCTGTCCTGGGAGTGTTTGATGGGGACGGTGTAGAGTGAGCTTTACTCTGTATCTAACCCCGTGCTGTACCTGTCCTGGGAGTGTTAGATGGGGACAGTGTAGAGGAAGCTTTATTCTGTACCGAACCCCGTGCTGTACCTGTCCTGGGATTGTTTGATGGAGACAGTTTGGAGCGAGCTTTACTCTGAATCTAACCCCGTGCTGTACCTGTCCTGGGAATGTTTGATGGGGACAGTGTAGAGGGAGCTTTACTCTGTAGCTAACCCCGTGCTCTACCTGTCCTGGGAGTGTTCGATGGGGACGATATAGAGGGAGCTTTACTCTGCATCTAACCCCGTGCTGTACCTGTCCTGGGAGTGTTTGATGGGGACGGTGTAGACGGAGCTTTACTCTGTATCTAACCCCATGCTGCATCTGTGCTGGGATTGTTTGATGGGAACAGTGTAGAGGGAGATTTAATATGTATCTAACCCCATGCTTTACCTCTCCTGGGAGTGTTTGAAGGGGACAGTGTAGACCGAGCTTTACTCTGTATATAACCCCGTGCTGTACCTGTCCTGGGAATGTTTGTTGGGGCCGTTGTAGAGGGAGCTTTACTCTGAATCTAACCCTGTGCTGTACATGTCCTGGGAGTGCTTGATGGGGACAGTGTACAGGGAGCTTTACTCTGTATCTAACCCCGTGCTGTACCTGTCCTGGGAGTGTTTGATGGGGACGGTGTAGAGGGAGCTTTACGCTTTTTCATATCCCATGTTGTACAAGTCCTTGAATTGTATTTTATAGATGGAGCATAACGATCTAACCCCGTGCTATACCTGTCCTGGGAGTGTTTGATGGTGACAGTGTGGAGCGAGCTTTACTCTGTATCTAACCCCGTGCTGTAGCAGTCCTGGGATTGTTTGATGGGGACGGTGTAGAGGGAGCTTTTCTCTGTATCTAAACCCGTGCTGTACCTGTCCTGGGAATGTTTGATGTGGACAGTGTAGAGTGAGCTTTACTCTGTATCTAACCCCGTGCTGTACTTGTCCTGGGAGTGTTTGATGTGGACAGTGTAGAGGGAGTTTTACTCTGTATCTAACCCCGTGCTGTACCTGTCCTGGGAGTGTTTGATGGAGAGAGTGTGGAGCGAGCTTTACTCTGTATCTAACCCCGTGCTGTACCTGTCCTGGGAGTGTTTGATGGGGACAGTGTAGAGGGAGCTTTACTCTGTATCTAACCCCGTGCTGTACCTTTCCTGGGAGTGTTTGATGGGGATGGTGTAGAGGGAGCTTTACTCTGTGTCTAACCCCGTGCTGTACCTGTCCTGGGAGTGTTTGATGGGGACAGTGTAGAGCGAGCTTTACTCTGTATCTAACACGATGCTGTACCTGTCCTGGGAGTGTTTGATTGGGACGGTGTAGAAGGTGCTTTTCTCTGTATCTAACCCCGTGCTGTACCTGTCCTGGGTGTGTTTGATAGGGACGGTGTAGAGGGAGCTTTACTCTGTATCTAACCCCGTGCTGTACTTGTCCTGGGAGTGTTTGATTGGGACGGTGTAGAATGTGCTTTGCTCTGTATCTAACCACGTGCTGTACCTGTCCTGGGTGTGTTTGATGGGGACGGTGTAGAGGGAGCTTTACTCTGTTTCTAACCCCGTGCTGTACCTGTCCTGGGAATGTTAGATGGGGACCGTGTCGAGAGAGCTTTACTCTGTATCTAACCCCGTGCTGTACCTGTTCTGGGAGTGTTTGATGGGGACAGTGTAGAGGGAGATTTACTCTGTATCTAACCCCGTGCTGCACCTGTCCTGGGAGTGTTTGATGGGGACGGTGTAGAGTGAGCTTTACTCTGTATCTAACCCCGTGCTGTACCTGTCCTGGGAGTGTTAGATGGGGACAGTGTAGAGGAAGCTTTATTCTGTACCGAACCCCGTGCTGTACCTGTCCTGGGATTGTTTGATGGAGACAGTTTGGAGCGAGCTTTACTCTGTATCTAACCCCGTGCTGTACCTGTCCTGGGAATGTTTGATGGGGACAGTGTAGAGGGAGCTTTACTCTGTAGCTAACCCCGTGCTCTACCTGTCCTGGGAGTGTTCGATGGGGACGATATAGAGGGAGCTTTACTCTGCATCTAACCCCGTGCTGTACCTGTCCTGGGAGTGTTTGATGGGGACGGTGTAGACGGAGCTTTACTCTGTATCTAACCCCATGCTGCATCTGTGCTGGGATTGTTTGATGGGAACAGTGTAGAGGGAGATTTAATATGTATCTAACCCCATGCTTTACCTCTCCTGGGAGTGTTTGAAGGGGACAGTGTAGACCGAGCTTTACTCTGTATATAACCCCGTGCTGTACCTGTCCTGGGAATGTTTGTTGGGGCCGTTGTAGAGGGAGCTTTACTCTGAATCTAACCCTGTGCTGTACATGTCCTGGGAGTGCTTGATGGGGACAGTGTACAGGGAGCTTTACTCTGTATCTAACCCCGTGCTGTACCTGTCCTGGGAGTGTTTGATGGGGACGGTGTAGAGGGAGCTTTACGCTTTTTCATATCCCATGTTGTACAAGTCCTTGAATTGTATTTTATAGATGGAGCATAACGATCTAACCCCGTGCTATACCTGTCCTGGGAGTGTTTGATGGTGACAGTGTGGAGCGAGCTTTACTCTGTATCTAACCCCGTGCTGTAGCAGTCCTGGGATTGTTTGATGGGGACGGTGTAGAGGGAGCTTTTCTCTGTATCTAAACCCGTGCTGTACCTGTCCTGGGAATGTTTGATGTGGACAGTGTAGAGTGAGCTTTACTCTGTATCTAACCCCGTGCTGTACTTGTCCTGGGAGTGTTTGATGTGGACAGTGTAGAGGGAGTTTTACTCTGTATCTAACCCCGTGCTGTACCTGTCCTGGGAGTGTTTGATGGGACGGTGTAGAGGGAGCTTTACTCTGTATCTAACCCCGTGCTGCACCTGTCCTGGGAGTGTTTGATGGGGACAGTGTAGAGGGAACTTTACTCTGTATCTAACCCCGTGCTGTACCTGTCCTGGGAGTGTTTGATGGTGACAGTGTAGAGGGAGCTTTACTCTGTATCTAACCCCATGCTGTACTTGTCCTGGGAGTGTTTCATGGGGACAGTGTAGAGGGAGCTTTACTCTGCATCTAACCCCGTGCTGTACCTGCCCTGGGAGTGTTGATGGAACGGTGTAGAGGGAGCTTTACTCTGTATATAACCCCGTGCTGTACCTGTCCTGGGAGTGTTTGATGGGGAGAGTGTAGATGGAGCTTTACTCTGAATCTAACCCCGTGCTGTAGCTGTCCTGGGAGTGTTTGATGGAGACGGTGTAGAGGGAGATTTACTCTGTATCTAACCCCGTGCTGTACCTGTCCTGGGAGTGTTTGATGGTGACAGTGTGGAGCGAGCTTTACTCTGTATCCAACCCCGTGCTGTACCTGTCCTGGGAGTGTTTGATGGGGACAGTGTAGAGGGAGCTTTACTCTATATCTAACACTGTGCTGTACCTGTCCTGGGAGTGTTTGATGGGGACAGTGTAGAGGGAGCTTTACTCTGTATCTAACCCCGTGCTGTCCCTGTCCTGGGAGTGTTTGATGGGGACAGGGTAGCGGGAGCTTTACTCTGTATCTAACGCCGTGCTGTACCTGTCCTGGGAGTGTTTGATGGGGACAGGGTAGAGGGAGATTTACTCTGTATCTAACCCCGTGCTGTCCATGTCCTGGGAGTGTATGATGGGGACGGTGTAGAAGGAGCTTTACTCTGTATCTAACCCCGTGCTTTACCTGTCCTGGGAGTGTTTGATGGGGACAGTGTAGAGGGAGCTTTACTCTGTATCTAACCCTGTGCTGTACCTGTCCTGAGAGAATTTGATGGGGACAGTGTAGAGGGAGCTTTACTCTTTATCTAACACCGTGCTGCACCTGTCCTGGGAGTGTTTGATGGGGATGGTTTAGAGGGAGCTTTACTCATTATCTAACACCGTGCTGTACCTGTCCTGGGAGTGTTTGATGGGGACAGTGTAGAGGGAGCTTTACTCTGTATCTAACCCCATGCTGTACCTGTCCTCGGAGTGTTTGATGGGGACTGTGTAGAGGGTGCTTTACTCTGTATCTAACCCTGTGCTGTTCCTGTCCTGGGAGTGTTTGATGGGGACTGTGTAGAGGGAGCTTTACTCTGTATCTAACCCCGTGCTGTACCTGTCCTGGGAATGTTTGATGGGGACAGTGTAGAGGGAGCTTTACTCTGTAGCTAACCCCGTGCTCTACCTGTCCTGGGAGTGTTCGATGGGGACGATATAGAGGGAGCTTTACTCTGCATCTAACCCCGTGCTGTACCTGTCCTGGGAGTGTTTGATGGGGACGGTGTAGACGGAGCTTTACTCTGTATCTAACCCCATGCTGCATCTGTGCTGGGATTGTTTGATGGGAACAGTGTAGAGTGAGATTTAATATGTATCTAACCCCATGCTTTACCTCTCCTGGGAGTGTTTGAAGGGGACAGTGTAGACCGAGCTTTACTCTGTATCTAACCCCGTGCTGTACCTGTCCTGGGAATGTTTGTTGGGGCCGTTGTAGAGGGTGCTTTACTCTGAATCTAACCCCGTGCTGTCCCTGTCCTGGGAGTGTTTGATGGGGACAGGGTAGCGGGAGCTTTACTCTGTATCTAACGCCGTGCTGTACCTGTCCTGGGAGTGTTTGATGGGGACAGGGTAGAGGGAGATTTACTCTGTATCTAACCCCGTGCTGTCCATGTCCTGGGAGTGTATGATGGGGACGGTGTAGAAGGAGCTTTACTCTGTATCTAACCCCGTGCTTTACCTGTCCTGGGAGTGTTTGATGGGGACAGTGTAGAGGGAGCTTTACTCTGTATCTAACCCTGTGCTGTACCTGTCCTGAGAGAATTTGATGGGGACAGTGTAGAGGGAGCTTTACTCTTTATCTAACACCGTGCTGCACCTGTCCTGGGAGTGTTTGATGGGGATGGTTTAGAGGGAGCTTTACTCATTATCTAACACCGTGCTGTACCTGTCCTGGGAGTGTTTGATGGGGACAGTGTAGAGGGAGCTTTACTCTGTATCTAACCCCATGCTGTACCTGTCCTCGGAGTGTTTGATGGGGACTGTGTAGAGGGTGCTTTACTCTGTATCTAACCCTGTGCTGTTCCTGTCCTGGGAGTGTTTGATGGGGACTGTGTAGAGGGAGCTTTACTCTGTATCTAACCCCGTGCTGTACCTGTCCTGGGAATGTTTGATGGGGACAGTGTAGAGGGAGCTTTACTCTGTAGCTAACCCCGTGCTCTACCTGTCCTGGGAGTGTTCGATGGGGACGATATAGAGGGAGCTTTACTCTGCATCTAACCCCGTGCTGTACCTGTCCTGGGAGTGTTTGATGGGGACGGTGTAGACGGAGCTTTACTCTGTATCTAACCCCATGCTGCATCTGTGCTGGGATTGTTTGATGGGAACAGTGTAGAGTGAGATTTAATATGTATCTAACCCCATGCTTTACCTCTCCTGGGAGTGTTTGAAGGGGACAGTGTAGACCGAGCTTTACTCTGTATCTAACCCCGTGCTGTACCTGTCCTGGGAATGTTTGTTGGGGCCGTTGTAGAGGGTGCTTTACTCTGAATCTAACCCCGTGCTGTACATGTCCTGGGAGTCCTTGATGGGGACAGTGTACAGGGAGCTTTACTCTGTATCTAACCCCGTGCTGTACCTGTCCTGGGGGAGTTTGATGGGGATGGTGTAGAGGGAGATTTACTCTGTATCTAACCCCGTGCTGTACCTGTCCTGGGAGTGTTTGATGGGGACAGTGTAGAGGGAGCTTTACTCTGTATCTGACCCCGTGCTGAACCCATTGTTATTCCTAGATATGTTTACATGTTTGAACCTCTCTGTTGTGATATTCACGGTGCTGTGGCCAAGTTAGGTTGCGCACAGCAAGATTGCACAAGTTGCGGCAAGATCATTTTCGCAGATTGTCTCTTTTTCTCCTAATGCTGCATGTGGGCTAAATATTGACCTGAGAAATACCGTTCAGATCCTGTCCCTTCTCTCTCTGAACTCATCCCCTAGTTGAGGCCTCAGATCATATATCTCCTTGGGCTGCAGACTGGAGGGTGGCGTTCACGCTTAGAGGGAGCTTTACACTGTATCTAACCCCGTGCTGTACCTGTCCTGGGAGTGTTTGATGGGGACAGTGTAGAGGGAGCTTTACTCTGTATCTCACCCTGTGCTGTACCTGTCCTGGGAGTGTTTGATGGGGACAGTGTAGAGGGAGCTTTTTCTGTATCTAACCCCGTGCTGTACCTGTCCTGGGAATGTTTGACGGGGATGGTGTAGAGGGAGCTTTACTCTGTATCTAACCCTGTGCTGTACCTGTCCTGGGAGTGTTTGATGGGGACAGTGTGGAGCGAGCTTTACTCTGTATCTTACCCCGTGCTGTACCTGTCCTGGGAGTGTTTGATGGGGACAGTGTGGAGCGAGCTTTACTCTGTATCTTACCCCGTGCTGTACCTGTCCTGGGAATGTTTGATGGAGAGAGTGTGGAGCGAGCTTTACTCTGTATCTAACCCCGTGCTGTACCTGTCCTGGGAGTGTTTGATGGGGACAGTATAGAGGGAGCTTTACTCTGTATCTAACCCCGTGCTGTACCTGTCCTGGGAGTGTTTGATGGGGATGGTGTAGAGGGAGCTTTACTCTGTATCTAACCCCGTGCTGTACCTGTCCTGGCAGTATTTGATGGGGAAAGTGTAGAGGGAGCTTTACTCTGCATCTAACACCGTGCTGTACCTGTCCTGGGAGTGTTTGATTGGGACGGTGTAGAAGGTGCTTTACTCTGTATCTAACCCCGTGCTGTATCTGTCCTGGGTGTGTTTGATGGGGACGGTGTAGAAGGTGCTTTACTCTGTATCTAACCCCGTGCTGTATCTGTCCTGGGTGTGTTTGATGGGGACGGTGTAGAGGGAGCTTTACTCTGTATCTAACCCCGTGCTGTACCTGTCCTGGGAGTGTTTGATTGGGACGGTGTAGAAGGTGCTTTACTCTGTATCTAACCCCGTGCTGTATCTGTCCTGGGTGTGTTTGATGGGGACGGTGTAGAGGGAGCTTTACTCTGTATCTAACCCCGTGCTGTACCTGTCCTGGGAGTGTTTGATTGGGACGGTGTAGAAGGTGCTTTGCTCTGTATCTAACCCCGTGCTGTACCTGTCATGGGTGTGTTTGATGGGGACGGTGTAGAGGGAGCTTTACTCTGTTTCTAACCCCGTGCTGTACCTGTCCTGGGAATGGTTGATGGGGACAGGGAAGAGGGAGCTTTACTCTGTATCTAACCCTGTGCTGTACCTGTCCTGGGAGTGTTTGATGGGAACAGTGTAGAGGGAGCTTTACTCTGTATCTAACCCCGTGCTGCACCTGTCCTGGGAGTGTTTGATGGGGACGGTGTAGAGTGAGCTTTACTCTGTATCTAACCCCGTGCTGTACCTGTCCTGGGAGTGTTTGATGGGGACAGTGTAAAGGGAGCTTTACTCTCTATCTAACCCCTTACTGTACCTGTCCTGGGAGTGTTTGATGGGAACACTGTAGAGGGAGATTTACTCTCTATCTAACCCCGTGCTGTACCTGTCCTGGGAGTGTTTGATGGGGACGGTGTAGAGGGAGCTTTACGCTTTTTCATATCCCATGTTGTACCTGTCCTTGTATTGTATTGTATAGATGGAGCATAACTATCTAACCCCGTGCTGTACCTGTCCTGGCAGTGTTTGACGGAGTCAGTTTAGAGGAAGCTTTACTCTGTATCTCACCCCCTGCTGTCCCAGTCCTGGGATTGTTTGATGGGGACGGTGTAGAGGGAGCTTTACTCTGTATCTAACCCCGTGCTGTACGTGTCCTGGGAGTGTTTGATGGAGACAGTGTGGAGCGAGCTTTACTCTGTATCTAACCCCGTGCTGTACCTGTCCTGGGAGTGCTGATGGGGACAGTGTAGAGGGAGCTTTACTCTGTATCTAACCCCGTGCTGTACCTGTCCTGGGAGTGTTTGATGGAGACAGTGTGGAGCGAGCTTTACTCTGTATCTAACCCCGTGCTGTACCTGTCCTGGGAGTGTTTGATGGGGATGGTGTAGAGGGAGCTTTACTCTGTATCTAACCCCGTGCTGTACCTGTCCTGGCAGTATTTGATGGGGACAGTGTAGAGGGAGCTTTACTCTGCATCTAACACCGTGCTGTATCTGTCCCGGGAGTGTTTGATTGGGACGGTGTAGAAGGTGCTTTACTCTGTATTTAACCCCGTGCTGTACCTGTCCTGGGTGTGTTTGATGGGGACGGTGTAGAGGGAGCTTTACTCTGTATCTAACCCCGTGCTGTACCTGTCCTGGCAGTGTTTGATTGGGACGGTGTAGAAGGTGCTTTGCTCTGTATCTAACCCCGTGCTGTACCTGTCCTGGGTGTGTTTGATGGGGATGGTGTAGAGGGAGCTTTACTCTGTTTCTAACCCCGTGCTGTACCTGTCCTGGGAATGTTTGATGGGGACGGTGTAGAGGGAGCTTTACTCTGTATCTAACCCCGTGCTCTACCTGTCCTGGGAGTGTTTGATGGGGACAGTGTAGAGGGAGCTTTACTCTGAATCTAACCCCGTGCTGCACATGTCCTGGGAGTGTTTGATGGGGACAGTGTAGAGTGATCTTTACTCTGTATCTAACCCCGTGCTGTACCTGTCCTGGGAGTGTTTGATGGGGACAGTGTAAAGGGAGCTTTACTCTGTATCCAACCCCTTACTGTACCTGTCCTGGGAGTGTTTGATGGGGACACTGTAGAGGGAGCTTTACTCTGTATCTAACCCCGTGCTGTACCTGTCCTGGGAGTGTTTGATGGGGACGGTGTAGAGGGAGCTTTACTCTGTATCTAACCCCGTGCTGTACCTGTCTTGGGAGTGTTTGATGGAGACAGTGTGGAGCGAGCTTTACTCTGTATCTAACCCCGTGCTGTACCTGTCCTGGGAGTGTTTGATGGGGACAGTGTAGAGGGAGCTTTACTCTGTATCTAACCCCGTGCTGTACCTGTCCTGGGAGTGTTTGATGGAGACAGTGTGGAGCGAGCTTTACTCTGTATCTAACCCCGTGCTTTACCTGTCCTGGGAGTGTTTGATGAGAACCGTATAGCGGGAGCTTTACTCTGTATCTAAAGCCATGCTGTACCTGTCCTGGGAGTGTTTGATGGGGACAGTGTAGAGGGAGCTTTACTCTGTATCTAACACCGTGCTGTACCTGTCCTGGGAGTGTTTGATGGGGACAGTGTAGAGGGAGCTTTACACTGTATCTAACCTCGTGCTGTACCTGTCCTGGGAGTGTTTGATGGGGACAGTGTAGAGGGAGCTTTACTCTGTATCTAACCCCGTGCTGTACCTGTCCTGGGAGTGTTTGATGGGGACAGTGTAGAGGGAGCTTTACTCTGTATCTGACCCCGTGCTGAACCCATTGTTATTCCTAGATATGTTTACATGTTTGAACCTCTCTGTTGTGATATTCACGGTGCTGTGGCCAAGTTAGGTTGCGCACAGCAAGATTGCACAAGTTGCGGCAAGATCATTTTCGCAGATTGTCTCTTTTTCTCCTAATGCTGCATGTGGGCTAAATATTGACCTGAGAAATACCGTTCAGATCCTGTCCCTTCTCTCTCTGAACTCATTCCCTAGTTGAGGCCTCAGATCATATATCTCCTTAGGCTGCAGAATGGAGGGTGGCGTTCACGCTTAGAGGGATCTTTACTCTGTATCTAACCCCATGCTGTACCTGTCCTGGGAGTGTTTGATGGGGACAGTGTAGAGGGAGCTTTACTCTGTATCTAACCCCGTGCTGTACCTGTCCTGGGAGTGTTTGATGGGGACAGTGTAGAGGGAGCTTTACTCTGTATCTGACCCCGTGCTGAACCCATTGTTATTCCTAGATATGTTTACATGTTTGAACCTCTCTGTTGTGATATTCACGGTGCTGTGGCCAAGTTAGGTTGCGCACAGCAAGATTGCACAAGTTGCGGCAAGATCATTTTCGCAGATTGTCTCTTTTTCTCCTAATGCTGCATGTGGGCTAAATATTGACCTGAGAAATACCGTTCAGATCCTGTCCCTTCTCTCTCTGAACTCATTCCCTAGTTGAGGCCTCAGATCATATATCTCCTTAGGCTGCAGACTGGAGGGTGGCGTTCACGCTTAGAGGGAGCTTTACACTGTACCTAACCCCGTGCTGTACCTGTCCTGGGAGTGTTTGATGGGGACAGTGTAGAGGGAGCTTTACTCTGTATCTAACCCCGTGCTGTACCTGTCCTGGGAGTGTTTGATGGGGACAGTGTAGAGGGAGCTTTACTCTGTATCTAACCCCGTGCTGTACCTCTCCTGGGAGTGTTTGATGGGGACAGTATAGAGGGAGCTTTACTCTGTATCTAACCCCGTGCTCTACCTGTCCTGGGAGTGTTTGATGGGGACAGTGTAGAGGGAGCTTTACTCTGTATCTAACCCCATGCTGTACCTGTCCTGGGAGTGTTTGATGGGGACGGTGTAGAGGGAGCTTTACTCTGTATCTAACCCCGTGCTGTACCTGTCCTGGGAGCGTTTGATGGGGACAGTGTAGAGGGAGCTTTACTCTGTATCTAACCCCGTGCTGTACCTGTCCTGGGAGTGTTTGATGGGGACGGTGTAGAGGGAGCTTTACTCTGTATCTAACCCCGTGCTGTACCTGTCCTGGGAGCGTTTGATGGGGACAGTGTAGAGGGAGCTTTACTCTGTATCGAACCCCGTGCTGTACCTGTCCTGGGAGTGTTTGATGGGGACGGTGTAGAGGGAGCTTTTTCTGTATCTAACCCCGTGCTGTACCTGTCCTACGAATGTTTGATTGGGACGGTGTAGAGGGAGCTTTTTCTGTATCTAACCCCGTGCTGTACCTGTCCTGGAAATGTTTGATGGGGACTGTGTAGAGGGAGCTTTACTCTGTATCTAACCCCGTGCTGTACCTGTCCACGGAGTGTTTGATGGGGACAGTGCAGAGGGAGCTTTACTCTGTATCTAACCCCGTGCTGTACCTGTCCTGGGAGTGTTTGATGGGGACAGTGTAGAGGGAGCTTTACTCTGTATCTAACCCCGTGCTGTACCTGTCCTGGGAGTGTTTGATGGGGACAGTGTAGAGGGAGCTTTACTCTGTATCTAACCCCGTGCTGTACCTGTCCTGGGAGTGTTTAATGGGGATGGTGTAGAGGGAGCTTTTCTCTGTATCTACCCCCTTGTGTACCTGTCCTGGGAGTATTTCATGGGCACAGTGTAGATTGAGCTTTAATCTGTATATATCCCTGTGCTGTACCTGTCCAGGGATTGTTTGATGGGCACAATGTAGAAGGAGATTTAGTCTGTATCTAAACCCGTGCTGTACCTGTCCTGGGAGTGTTTGATGGGGACGTTGTAGAGGGAGATTTACTCTGTATCTAACCCCGTGCTGTACCTGTCCTGGGAGTGTTTGATGGGGACAGTGTAGAGGGAGCTTTACTCTGTATCTAACCCCGTGCTGTACCTGTCCTGGGAGTGTTTGATGGGGCACTGTAGAGGGAGCTTTACTCTGTATCTAACCCCATGCTTTAAATGTCCTGGCAATGTCTGATCGGGAAAGTGTAGAGGATGTTTTACAATTTATCTCACCACATGCAGTTCTTGTCCAGGGAGAGTTTGATGGAGTCGGTGTAGAGGGAGCTTTACTCTGTAACTAACACGTGCTGTACCTGTCCTGGGAGTTTTTGATGGGGCCGCTGTAGTGCGAGCTTTAATCATTATCTGACCCCGTGCTGTACCTGACCTGGGAGCGTTTGATAGGGACACTGTAGACGGAGATTTAGTCTATATCTAAAGCCGTGCTGAGCCTGTCCTGGGGGTGTTTGATTCGCACAGTGTAGAGGGAGCTTTACTCTATTCCTTACCCCGTGGTGCACCACTCCTGGGAGTGTTTGATAGGGTCATTGTAGAGGGAGCTTTACTCCGTATCTGCCCCCGTGCTGGTTCTTTCCTTGGAGTGTTTGATCGGGACAGTGTAGAGGGAGATTTAATCTCTCTGTAATCCTGTGTTGAACCTGTCCTTGGAGTGATTGAATGGTTCACTGTAGGCGGAGATTTACTCTGTATCTACCCCCTTGTGTACCTGTCCTGGGAGTATTTCATGGGCACAGTGTAGAGTGAGCTTTAATCTGTATCTACCCCGTGCTGTACCTGTCCTGGGAGTGTTTGATGGGGACACTGTAGAGGGAGCTTTACTCTGTATCTAACGCCGTGCTGTACCTGTCCTGGGAGTGTTTGATGGGGACAGTGTAGAGGGAGCTTTACTCTGTATCTAACCCCGTGCTGTACCTGTCCTGGGAGTGTTTGATGGGGACGGTGTAGAGGGAGCTTTACGCTTTTTCATATCCCATGTTGTACCTGTCCTTGTATTGTATTGTATAGATGGAGCATAACTATCTAACCCCGTGCTGTACCTGTCCTGGCAGTGTTTGACGGAATCAATTCTGAGGAAGATTTACTCTGTATCTCACCCCCTGCTGTACCAGTCCTGGGATTGTTTGATGGGGACGGTGTAGAGGGCGGTTTTCTCTGTATCTAAACCCGTGCTGTACCTGTCCAGGGAGTGTTTGATGGGGACAGTGTAGAGGGAGCTTTACTCTGTATCTAACCCCGTGCTGTACCTGTCCTGGGAGTGTTTGATGGGGACAGTGTAGAGGGAGCTCTACTCTGTATCTAACCCCGTGCTGTACCTGTCCTGGGAGTGTTTGATGGAGACAGTGTGGAGTGAGCTTTACTCTGTATCTAACCCCGTGCTGTACCTGTCCTGGGAATGTTTGATGGGGACAGTGTAGAGGGAGCTTTACTCAGTATCCAACCCCGTACTGTACCTGTCCTGGGAGTGTTTGATGGGGACAGTGTAGAGGGAGCTTTATTCTGTATCTAACCCCGTGCTGTACCTGTCCTGGGAGTGTTTGATGGGGACAGTGTAGAGGGAGCTTTACTCTGTATCTAACCGCGTGCTGTACCTGTCCTGAGAGTGTTTGATGGGGACGGTGAAGAGGGAGCTTTACTCTGTATCTTACCACGTGCTGTACCTGTCCTGGGAGTGTTTGATGGAGACAGTGTGGAGCGAGCTTTACTCTGTATCTAACCCCGTGCTTTACCTGTCCTGGGAGTGTTTGATGAGAACCGTATAGCGGGAGCTTTACTCTGTATCTAAAGCCATGCTGTACCTGTCCTGGGAGTGTTTGATGGGGACAGTGTAGAGGGAGCTTTACACTGTATCTAACCTCGTGCTGTACCTGTCCTGGGAGTGTTTGATGGGGACAGTGTAGAGGGAGCTTTACACTGTATCTAACCTCGTGCTGTACCTGTCCTGGGAGTGTTTGATGGGGACAGTGTAGAGGGAGCTTTACACTGTATCTAACCCCGTGCTGTACCTGTCCTGGGAGTGTTTGATGGGGATGGTGTAGAGGGAGATTTACTCTGTATCTAACCCCGTGCTGTACCTGTCCTGGGAGTGTTCGATGAGAACCGTATAGCAGGAGCTTTACTCTGTATCTGACCCCGTGCTGTACCTGTCCTGGGAGTGTTTGATGGGGACAGTGTAGAGGGAGCTTTACTCTGTATCTGACCCCGTGCTGAACCCATTGTTATTCCTAGATATGTTTACATGTTTGAACCTCTCTGTTGTGATATTCACGGTGCTGTGGCCAAGTTAGGTTGCGCACAGCAAGATTGCACAAGTTGCGGCAAGATCATTTTCGCAGATTGTCTCTTTTTCTCCTAATGCTGCATGTGGGCTAAATATTGACCTGAGAAATACCGTTCAGATCCTGACCCTTCTCTCTCTGAACTCATCCCCTAGTTGAGGCCTCAGATCATATATCTCCTTGGGCTGCAGACTGGAGGGTGGCGTTCACGCTTAGAGGGAGCTTTACACTGTATCTAACCCCGTGCTGTACCTGTCCTGGGAGTGTTTGATGGAGACAGTGTAGAGGGAGCTTTACTCTGTATCTAACCCCGTGCTGTACCTGTCCTGGGAGTGTTTGATGGGGACAGTGTAGAGGGAGCTTTACTCTGTATCGAACCCCGTGCTGTTCCTCTCCTGGGAGTGTTTGATGGGGACAGTATAGAGGGAGCTTTACTCTGTATCTAACCCCGTGCTCTACCTGTCCTGGGAGTGTTTGATGGGGACAGTGTAGAGGGAGCTTTACTCTGTATCTAACCCCATGCTGTACCTGTCCTGGGAGTGTTTGATGGGGACGGTGTAGAGGGAGCTTTACTCTGTATCTAACCCCGTGCTGTACCTGTCCTGGGAGCGTTTGATGGGGACAGTGTAGAGGGAGCTTTACTCTGTATCTAACCCCGTGCTGTACCTGTCCTGGGAGCGTTTGATGGGGACAGTGTAGAGGGAGCTTTACTCTGTATCGAACCCCGTGCTGTACCTGTCCTGGGAGTGTTTGATGGGGACGGTGTAGAGTGAGCTTTTTCTGTATCTAACCCCGTGCTGTACCTGTCCTACGAATGTTTGATTGGGACGGTGTAGAGGGAGCTTTTTCTGTATCTAACCCCGTGCTGTACCTGTCCTGGAAATGTTTGATGGGGACTGTGTAGAGGGAGCTTTACTCTGTATCTAACCCCGTGCTGTACCTGTCCACGGAGTGTTTGATGGGGACAGTGCAGAGGGAGCTTTACTCTGTATCTAACCCCGTGCTGTACCTGTCCTGGGAGTGTTTGATGGGGACAGTGTAGAGGGAGCTTTACTCTGTATCTAACCCCGTGCTGTACCTGTCCTGGGAGTGTTTGATGGGGACAGTGTAGAGGGAGCTTTACTCTGTATCTAACCCCGTGCTGTACCTGTCCTGGGAGTGTTTGATGGGGATGGTGTAGAGGGAGCTTTTCTCTGTATCTACCCCCTTGTGTACCTGTCCTGGGAGTATTTCATGGGCACAGTGTAGATTGAGCTTTAATCTGTATATATCCCTGTGCTGTACCTGTCCAGGGATTGTTTGATGGGCACAATGTAGAAGGAGATTTAGTCTGTATCTAAACCCGTGCTGTACCTGTCCTGGGAGTGTTTGATGGGGACGTTGTAGAGGGAGATTTACTCTGTATCTAACCCCGTGCTGTACCTGTCCTGGGAGTGTTTGATGGGGACAGTGTAGAGGGAGCTTTACTCTGTATCTAACCCCGTGCTGTACCTGTCCTGGGAGTGTTTGATGGGGCACTGTAGAGGGAGCTTTACTCTGTATCTAACCCCATGCTTTAAATGTCCTGGCAATGTCTGATTGGGAAAGTGTAGAGGATGTTTTACAATTTATCTCACCACATGCAGTTCTTGTCCAGGGAGAGTTTGATGGGGTCGGTGTAGAGGGAGCTTTACTCTGTAACTAACACGTGCTGTACCTGTCCTGGGAGTTTTTGATGGGGCCGCTGTAGTGCGAGCTTTAATCATTATCTGACCCCGTGCTGTACCTGACCTGGGAGCGTTTGATAGGGACACTGTAGACGGAGATTTAGTCTATATCTAAAGCCGTGCTGAGCCTGTCCTGGGGGTGTTTGATTCGCACAGTGTAGAGGGAGCTTTACTCTATTCCTTACCCCGTGGTGCACCACTCCTGGGAGTGTTTGATAGGGTCATTGTAGAGGGAGCTTTACTCCGTATCTGCCCCCGTGCTGGTTCTTTCCTTGGAGTGTTTGATCGGGACAGTGTAGAGGGAGATTTAATCTCTCTGTAATCCTGTGTTGAACCTGTCCTTGGAGTGATTGAATGGTTCACTGTAGGCGGAGATTTACTCTGTATCTACCCCCTTGTGTACCTGTCCTGGGAGTATTTCATGGGCACAGTGTAGAGTGAGCTTTAATCTGTATCTACCCCGTGCTGTACCTGTCCTGGGAGTGTTTGATGGGGACACTGTAGAGGGAGCTTTACTCTGTATCTAACGCCGTGCTGTACCTGTCCTGGGAGTGTTTGATGGGGACAGTGTAGAGGGAGCTTTACTCTGTATCTAACCCCGTGCTGTACCTGTCCTGGGAGTGTTTGATGGGGACGGTGTAGAGGGAGCTTTACGCTTTTTCATATCCCATGTTGTACCTGTCCTTGTATTGTATTGTATAGATGGAGCATAACTATCTAACCCCGTGCTGTACCTGTCCTGGCAGTGTTTGACGGAATCAATTCTGAGGAAGATTTACTCTGTATCTCACCCCCTGCTGTACCAGTCCTGGGATTGTTTGATGGGGACGGTGTAGAGGGCGGTTTTCTCTGTATCTAAACCCGTGCTGTACCTGTCCAGGGAGTGTTTGATGGGGACAGTGTAGAGGGAGCTTTACTCTGTATCTAACCCCGTGCTGTACCTGTCCTGGGAGTGTTTGATGGGGACAGTGTAGAGGGAGCTCTACTCTGTATCTAACCCCGTGCTGTACCTGTCCTGGGAGTGTTTGATGGAGACAGTGTGGAGTGAGCTTTACTCTGTATCTAACCCCGTGCTGTACCTGTCCTGGGAATGTTTGATGGGGACAGTGTAGAGGGAGCTTTACTCTGTATCCAACCCCGTACTGTACCTGTCCTGGGAGTGTTTGATGGGGACAGTGTAGAGGGAGCTTTATTCTGTATCTAACCCCGTGCTGTACCTGTCCTGGGAGTGTTTGATGGGGACAGTGTAGAGGGAGCTTTACTCTGTATCTAACCGCGTGCTGTACCTGTCCTGAGAGTGTTTGATGGGGACGGTGTAGAGGGAGCTTTACTCTGTATCTTACCACGTGCTGTACCTGTCCTGGGACTGTTTGATGGGGACAGTGTAGAGGGAGCTTTACTCTGTATCTAACCCCGTGCTGTACCTGTCCTGGGAGTGTTTGATGGGGACAGTGTAGAGGGAGCTTTACTCTGTATCTAACCCTTTGTGTACCTGTCCTGGGAGTATTTGATGGCCACAGTGTAGAGTGAGCTTTAATCTGTATCTATCCCTGTGCTGTACCTGTCCAGGGATTGTTTGATGGGCACAATGTAGAAGGAGATTTAGTCTGTATCTGAACCCGTTCTGTTCCTGTCCTCAGAATGTTTGATGGGGACGGTAAAGAGGGAGATTTACTTTGTATCTAACCCCATGCTGTACCTGTCCTGGGAGTGTTTGATGGGGACAGTGTAGAGGGAGCTTTACTCTGTATCTAACCCCGTGCTGTACCTGTCCTGGGAGTGTTTGATGGGGACAGTGTAGAGGGAGCTTTACTCTGTATCTAACCCCGTGCTGTACCTGTCCTGGGAGTGTTTGATGGGGCAGTGTAGAGGGAGCTTTACTCTGTATCTAACCCCATGCTTTAAAGGTCCTGGCAATGTTTGATCGGGAAAGTGCAGAGGTTGTTTTACTCTTTATCTAACCACATGCAGTTCTTGTCCTGGGAGAGTTTGATGGGGACGGTGTAGAGGGGGCTTTTTCTGTATCTAACCCCGTGCTGTACCTGTCCTGGGAGTGTTTGATGGGGACAGTGTAGAGGGAGCTTTACTCTGTATCTAACCCTGTGCTGTACCTGTCCTGGGAGTGTTTGATGGGGACAGTGCAGAGGGAGCTTTACTCTGTATCTAACCCCATGCTTTAAATGTCCTGGCAATGTTTGATCGGGAAAGTGTAGAGGATGTTTTACTCTTTATCTCACCACATGCAGTTCTTGTCCAGGGAGAGTTTGATGGGGTCGGTGTAGAGGGAGCTTTACTCTGTAACTAACACGTGCTGTACCTGTCCTGGGAGTTTTTGATGGGGCCGCTGTAGTGCGAGCTTTAATCATTATCTGACCGCGTGCTGTACCTGACCTGGGAGCGTTTGATAGGGACACTGTAGACGGAGATTTAGTCTATATCTAAAGCCGTGCTGAGCCTGTCCTGGGGGTGTTTGATTCGCACAGTGTAGAGGGAGCTTTACTCTATTCCTTACCCCGTGCTGCACCACTCCTGGGAGTGTTTGATAGGGTCATTGTAGAGGGAGCTTTACTCTGTATCTGCCCCCGTGCTGGTTCTTTCCTTGGAGTGTTTGATCGGGACAGTGTAGAGGGAGATTTAATCTCTCTGTAATCCTGTGTTGAACCTGTCCTTGGAGTGATTGAATGGTTCACTGTAGGCGGAGATTTACTCTGTATCTACCCCCTTGTGTACCTGTCCTGGGAGTATTTCATGGGCACAGTGTAGAGTGAGCTTTAATCTGTATCTAACCCCGTGCTGTACCTGTCCTGGGAGTGTTTGATGGGGACACTGTAGTGGGAGCTTTACTCTGTATCTAACCCCGTGCTGTACCTGTCCTGGGAGTGTTTGATGGGGACAGTGTAGAGGGAGCTTTACTCTGTATCTAACCCCGTGCTGTACCTGTCCTGGGAGTGTTTGATGGGGACGGTGTAGAGGGAGCTTTACGCTTTTTCATATCCCATGTTGTACCTGTCCTTGTATTGTATAGATGGAGCATAACTATCTAACCCCGTGCTGTACCTGTCCTGGCAGTGTTTGACGGAATCAATTCTGAGGAAGATTTACTCTGTATCTCACCCCCTGCTGTACCAGTCCTGGGATTGTTTGATGGGGACGGTGTAGAGGGCGGTTTTCTCTGTATCTAAACCCGTGCTGTACCTGTCCAGGGAGTGTTTGATGGGGACGGTGAAGAGGGAGCTTTACTCTGTATCTAACCCCGTGCTGTACCTGTCCTGGGAGTGTTTGATGGGGACAGTGTAGAGGGAGCTCTACTCTGTATCTAACCCCGTGCTGTACCTGTCCTGGGACTGTTTGATGGAGACAGTGTGGAGTGAGCTTTACTCTGTATCTAACCCCGTGCTGTACCTGTGCTGGGAATGTTTGATGGGGACAGTGTAGAGGGAGCTTTACTCTGTATCCAACCCCGTACTGTACCTGTCCTGGGAGTGTTTGATGGGGACAGTGTAGAGGGAGCTTTATTCTGTATCTAACCCCGTGCTGTACCTCTCCTGGGAGTGTTTGATGGGGACAGTGTAGAGGGAGCTTTACTCTGTATCTAACCCCGTGCTGTATCTGTCCTGGGAGTGTTTGATGGGGACAGTGTAGAGGGAGCTTTACTCTGTATCTAACCCCATGCTGTACCTGTCCTGGGAGTGTTTGATGGGGACGGTGTAGAGGGAGCTTTACTCTGTATCTGACCCCGTGCTGAACCCATTGTTATTCCTAGATATGTTTACATGTTTGAACCTCTCTGTTGTGATATTCACGGTGCTGTGGCCAAGTTAGGTTGCGCACAGCAAGATTGCACAAGTTGCGGCAAGATCATTTTCGCAGATTGTCTCTTTTTCTCCTAATGCTGCATGTGGGCTAAATATTGACCTGAGAAATACCGTTCAGATCCTGTCCCTTCTCTCTCTGAACTCATCCCCTAGTTGAGGCCTCAGATCATATATCTCCTTAGGCTGCAGAATGGAGGGTGGCGTTCACGCTTAGAGGGAGCTTTACACTGTATCTAACCCCGTGCTGTACCTGTCCTGGGAGTGTTTGATGGGGACGGTGTAGAGGGAGCTTTACTCTGTATCTAACCCCGTGCTGTACCTGTCCTGGGAGTGTTTGATGGGGACGGTGTAGAGGGAGCTTTACTCTGTATCTAACCCCGTGCTGTACCTGTCCTGGGAGTGTTTGATGGGGACAGTGTAGAGGGAGCTTTACTCTGTATCTAACCCCGTGCTGTACCTGTCCTGGGAGTGTTTGATGGGGACAGTGTAGAGGGAGCTTTACTCTGTATCTAACCCCGTGCTGTACCTGTCCTGGGAGTGTTTGATGGGGACGGTGTAGAGGGAGCTTTACTCTGTATTTAACCCCGTGCTGTATCTGTCCTGGGATTGTTTGATGGGGTCTGTGTCAACGGAGATTTACTCTCCATCTAAGCCCGGGCTGTACCTGTCCTGGGAGTGTTCGATCGGGACGGTGTAGAGGGAGTTTTACGCTTTATCTTACCCCATGTTGTACCTGTCCTTGTAGAGTTTAATGGGTGTTGATGGAGCATAACTCTGTATCTAATCATGTGCTGTACCGGTCCTGGGAGTGTTTGACGGAGTCATTTTAGAGGTAGCTTTACTCTGTATCTAGCCCCATGTTGTAACTGTCCAGCGAGTGTTTGATGGGGACAATGTCAAAGGAGATTTACACTGTATCTAACCCCGTGCTGTACCTGTCCTGGGAGTGTTTGATGGGGACGGTGTAGAGGGAGCTTTACTCTGTATCTAACCCCGTGCTGTACCTGTCCTGGGAGTGTTTGATGGGGATGGTGTAGAGGGAGCTTTTCTCTGTATCTACCCCCTTGTGTATCTGTCCTGGGAGTATTTCATGGGCACAGTGTAGATTGAGCTTTAATCTGTATCTATCCCTGTGCTGTACCTGTCCAGGGATTGTTTGATGGGCACAATGTAGAAGGAGATTTAGTCTGTATCTAAACCCGTGCTGTTCCTGTCCTGGGAGTGTTTGATGGGGACGGTGTAGAGGGAGCTTTACTCTGTATCTAACCCCGTGCTGTACCTGTCCTGGGAGTGTTTGATGGCGACGGTGTAGAGGGAGATTTACTCTGTATCTAACCCCGTGCTGTACCTGTCCTGGGAGTGTTTGATGGGGACAGTGTAGAGGGAGCTTTACTCTGTATCTAACCCCATGCTTTAAATGTCCTGGCAATGTTTGATCGGGAAAGTGTAGAGGATGTTTTACTCTTTATCTCACCACATGCAGTTCTTGTCCAGGGAGAGTTTGATGGGGTCGGTGTAGAGGGAGCTTTACTCTGTAACTAACACGTGCTGTACCTGTCCTGGGAGTTTTTGATGGGGCCGCTGTAGTGCGAGCTTTAATCATTATCTGACCCCGTGCTGTACCTGACCTGGGAGCGTTTGATAGGGACACTGTAGACGGAGATTTAGTCTATATCTAAAGCCGTGCTGAGCCTGTCCTGGGGGTGTTTGATTCGCACAGTGTAGAGGGAGCTTTACTCTATTCCTTACCCCGTGCTGCACCACTCCTGGGAGTGTTTGATAGGGTCATTGTAGAGGGAGCTTTACTCTGTATCTGCCCCCGTGCTGGTTCTTTCCTTGCAGTGTTTGATCGGGACAGTGTAGAGGGAGATTTAATCTCTCTGTAATCCTGTGTTGAACCTGTCCTTGGAGTGATTGAATGGTTCACTGTAGGCGGAGATTTACTCTGTATCTACCCCCTTGTGTACCTGTCCTGGGAGTATTTCATGGGCACAGTGTAGAGTGAGCTTTAATCTGTATCTAACCCCGTGCTGTACCTGTCCTGGGAGTGTTTGATGGGGACACTGTAGAGGGAGCTTTACTCTGTATCTAACGCCGTGCTGTACCTGTCCTGGGAGTGTTTGATGGGGACAGTGTAGAGGGAGCTTTACTCTGTATCTAACCCCGTGCTGTACCTGTCCTGGGAGTGTTTGATGGGGACGGTGTAGAGGGAGCTTTACGCTTTTTCATATCCCATGTTGTACCTGTCCTTGTATTGTATTGTATAGATGGAGCATAACTATCTAACCCCGTGCTGTACCTGTCCTGGCAGTGTTTGACGGAATCAATTCTGAGGAAGGTTTACTCTGTATCTCACCCCCTGCTGTACCAGTCCTGGGATTGTTTGATGGGGACGGTGTAGAGGGCGGTTTTCTCTGTATCTAAACCCGTGCTGTACCTGTCCAGGGAGTGTTTGATGGGGACGGTGTAGAGGGAGCTTTACTCTGTATCTAACCCCGTGCTGTACCTGTCCTGGGAGTGTTTGATGGGGACAATGTAGAGGGAGCTCTACTCTGTATCTAACCCCGTGCTGTACCTGTCCTGGGAGTGTTTGATGGAGACAGTGTGGAGTGAGCTTTACTCTGTATCTAACCCCGTGCTGTACCTGTCCTGGGAATGTTTGATGGGGACAGTGTAGAGGGAGCTTTACTCTGTATCCAACCCCGTACTGTACCTGTCCTGGGAGTGTTTGATGGGGACAGTGTAGAGGGAGCTTTATTCTGTATCTAACCCCGTGCTGTACCTGTCCTGGGAGTGTTTGATGGGGACAGTGTAGAGGGAGCTTTACTCTGTATCTAACCCCGTGCTGTACCTGTCCTGGGAGTGTTTGATGGGGACAGTGTAGAGGGAGCTTTACTCTGTATCTAACCCCGTGCTATACCTGTACTGGGAGTGTTTGATGGGGACAGTGTAGAGGAAGCTTTACTCTGTATGTGACCCCGTGCTGAACCCATTGTTATTCCTAGATATGTTTACATGTTTGAACCTCTCTGTTGTGATATTCACGGTGCTGTGGCCAAGTTAGGTTGCGCACAGCAAGATTGCACAAGTTGCGGCAAGATCATTTTCGCAGATTGTCTCTTTTTCTCCTAATGCTGCATGTGGGCTAAATATTGACCTGAGAAATACCGTTCAGATCCTGTCCCTTCTCTCTCTGAACTCATCCCCTAGTTGAGGCCTCAGATCATATATCTCCTTAGGCTGCAGAATGGAGGGTGGCGTTCACGCTTAGAGGGAGCTTTACACTGTATCTAAGCCCGTGCTGTACCTGTCCTGGGAGTGTTTGATGGGGACAGTGTAGAGGGAGATTTACTCTGTATCTAACCCTGTGCTGTACCTGTCCTGGGAGTGTTTGATGGGGACGGTGTAGAGGGAGATTTACTCTGTATCTAACCCTGTGTTGTACCTGTCCTGGGAGTGTTTGATGGGGACGGTGTAGAGGGAGCTTTACTCTGTATCTAACCCCGTGCTGTACCTGTCCTGGGTGTGTTTGATGGGGACAGTGTAGAGGGAGCTTTACTCTGTATCTAACCCCGTGCTGTACCTGTCCTGGGAATGTTTGATGGGGACGGTGTAGAGGGAGATTTACTCTGTATCTAACCCTGTGCTGTACCTGCCCTGGGAGTGTTTGATGGGGACGGTGTAGAGGGAGCTTTACTCTGTATCTAACTTCGTGCTGTACCTGTCCTGGGAGTGTTTGATGGGGACAGTGTAGAGGGAGCTTTACTCTGTATCTAACCCCGTGCTGTACCTGTCCTGGGAGTGTTTGATGGGGACAGTGTAGAGGGAGCTTTACTCTGTATCTGACCCCGTGCTGAACCCATTGTTATTCCTAGATATGTTTACATGTTTGAACCTCTCTGTTGTGATATTCACGGTGCTGTGGCCAAGTTAGGTTGCGCACAGCAAGATTGCACAAGTTGCGGCAAGATCATTTTCGCAGATTGTCTCTTTTTCTCCTAATGCTGCATGTGGGCTAAATATTGACCTGAGAAATACCGTTCAGATCCTGTCCCTTCTCTCTCTGAACTCATTCCCTAGTTGAGGCCTCAGATCATATATCTCCTTAGGCTGCAGAATGGAGGGTGGCGTTCACGCTTAGAGGGAGCTTTACACTGTATCTAACCCCGTGCTGTACCTGTCCTGGGAGTGTTTGATGGGGACAGTGTGGAGGGAGCTTTACTCTGTATCTAACCCCGTGCTGTACCTGTCCTGGGAGTGTTTGATGGGGACAGTGTGGAGGGAGCTTTACTCTGTATCTAACACCGTGCTGTACCTGTCCTGGGAGTGTTTGATGGGGACGGTGTAGGGGGAGCTTTACTCTGTATCTAACCCCGTGCTGTACCTGTCCTGGGAGTGTTTGATGGGGACAGTGTAGAGGGAGCTTTACTCTGTATCTCACCCCGTGCTGTACCTGTCCTGGGAGTGTTTGATGGGGACGGAGTAGAGGGAGATTTACTCTGTATCTAACCCTGTGCTGAACTCGTTGTAATTCCTAGATATGTTTACATGTTTTAACCTAACTGTTGCGATATTCCAGGTGCAGTGGCCAAGTTAGATTGCACACAGCAAGATTGCATCTGTAGCAACAAGATAATTTTCGCTGATTGTCTCCTTTTCCCCTTATGCTGCTTGTAGGGTCAATATTGAACTGAGAACCACCACTCAGATCCTGCCCCTTCTCTCTCAGCTCATCCCGTGGTTGAGGCCTCAGATCATATATCTCCTTAGGCTGCAGACTGGAGGGTGGCTTTCACGCTGAGAGGGAGATTTACTCTGTATCTAACCCCGTGCTGTACCTGTCCTGGGAGTGTTTGATGGGGACAGTGTAGAGGGAGCTTTAATCTGTATCTAACCCCGTGCTGTACCTGCCCTGGGTGTGTTTGATGGGGACAGTGTAGAGGGAGCTTTACTCTGTATCTAACCCCGTGCTGTACTTGTCCTGGGAGTGTTTGATGGGGACAGTGTAGAGGGAGCTTTACTCTGTATCTAACCCTTTGTGTACCTGTCCTGGGAGTATTTGATGGCCACAGTGTAGAGTGAGCTTTAATCTGTATCTATCCCTGTGCTGTACCTGTCCAGAGATTGTTTGATGGGCACAATGTAGAAGGAGATTTAGTCTGTATCTAAACCCGTGCTGTTCCTGTCCTGGGAGTGTTTGATGGGGACGGTAAAGAGGGAGATTTACTTTGTATCTAACCCCATGCTGTACCTGTCCTGGGAGTGTTTGATGGGGACAGTGTAGAGGGAGCTTTACTCTGTATCTAACCCCGTGCTGTACCTGTCCTGGGAGTGTTTGATGGGGACAGTGTAGAGGGAGCTTTACTCTGTATATAACCCCGTGCTGTACCTGTCCTGGGAGTGTTTGATGGGGACTGTGTAGAGGGAGCTTTACTCTGTATCTAACCCCGTGCTGTACCTGTCCTGGGAGTGTTTGATGGGGACAGTGTAGAGGGAGCTTTACTCTGTATCTAAAATCGTGCTGTACCTGTCCTGGGAGTGTTTGATGGGGACAGTGTAGAGGGAGCTTTACTCTGTATCTAACCCCATGCTTTAAAGGTCCTGGCAATGTTTGATCGGGAAAGTGCAGAGGATGTTTTACTCTTTATCTAACCACATGCAGTTCTTGTCCTGGGAGAGTTTGATGGGGACGGTGTAGAGG
The DNA here is from genome assembly GCA_026770705.1 of Isurus oxyrinchus. Classification (NCBI taxonomy): domain Eukaryota; kingdom Metazoa; phylum Chordata; class Chondrichthyes; order Lamniformes; family Lamnidae; genus Isurus; species Isurus oxyrinchus. The sequence goes on along the minus strand of JANJGN010000874.1, from coordinate 152,064 downwards.
GAGCTTTTTCTGTATCTAACCCCGTGCTGTACCTGTCCTGGAAATGTTTGATGGGGACTGTGTAGACGGAGCTTTACTCTGTATCTAACCCCGTGCTGTACCTGTCCTGGGAGTGTTTGATGGGGACAGTGCAGAGGGAGCTTTACTCTGAATCTCACCACGTGCTGTACCTGTCCTGGGACTGTTTGATGGGGACAGTGTAGAGGGAGCTTTACTCTGTATCTAACCCCTTGCTGTACCTGTCCTGGGAGTGTTTGATGGGGACAGTGTAGAGGGAGCTTTACTCTGTATCTAACCCCGTGCTTTACCTGTCCTGGGAGTGTTTGATGGGGACAGTGTAGAGGGAACTTTACTCTGTATCTAACCCCGTGCTGTATCTGTCCTGGGAGTGTTTGATGGGGACAGTGTAGAGGGAGCTTTACTCTGTATCTAACACCGTGCTGTACCTGTCCTGGGAGTGTTTGATGGGGACGGAGTAGAGGGAGCTTTCCTTTGTATCTAACCCTGTGCTGAACTCGTTGTAATTCCTAGATATGTTTACATGTTTTAACCTAACTGTTGCGATATTCCAGGTGCAGTGGCCAAGTTAGATTGCACACAGCAAGATTGCATCTGTAGCAACAAGATAATTTTCGCTGATTGTCTCCTTTTCCCCTTATGCAGCTTGTAGGGTCAATATTGAACTGAGAACCACCACTCAGATCCTGCCCCTTCTCTCTCAGCTCATCCCGTGGTTGAGGCCTCAGATCATATATCTCCTTAGGCTGCAGACTGGAGGGTGGCTTTCACGCTTAGAGGGAGCTTTACTCTGTATCTAACCCCGTGCTGTACCTGTCCTGGGAGAATTTGATGGGGACGGTGTAGAGGGAGCTTTACTCTCTATCTAACCCCGTGCTGTACCTGTCCTGGGAGTGTTTGATGGGGACAGTGTAGAGGGAGCTTTACTCTGTATCTAACCCCATGCTGTACCTGTCCTGGGAGTGTTTGATGGGGACGGTGTAGAGCGAGCTTTACTCTGTATCTAACCCCATGCTGTACCTGTCCTGGGAGTGTTTGATGGGGACTGTGTAGAGGGAGCTTTACTCTGTGTCTAACCCCGTGCTGTACCTGTCCTGGGTGTGTTTGATGGGGACAGTGTAGAGGGAGCTTTACACTGTATCTAACCCTGTGCTGTACCTGTCCTGAGAGTGTTTGATGGGGACGGTGTAGGGGGAGCTTTACTCTGTATCTAACCCCGTGCTGTACCTGTCCTGGGAGTGTTTGATGGGGACGGTGTAGTGGGAGCTTTACTCTGTATCTAACCCCATTTTGTACCTGTCTTGGGAGTGTTTGAATGGGAAACTGTAGAGGGAGCTTTACTCTGTATTTAACCCCGTGCTGTATCTGTCCTGGGATTGTTTGATGGGGTCTGTGTCAACGGAGATTTACTCTCCATCTAAGCCCGGGCTGTACCTGTCCTGGGAGTGTTCGATCGGGACGGTGTAGAGGGAGTTTTACGCTTTATCTTACCCCATGTTGTACCTGTCCTTGTAGAGTTTAATGGGTGTTGATGGAGCATAACTCTGTATCTAATCATGTGCTGTACCGGTCCTGGGAGTGTTTGACGGAGTCATTTTAGAGGTAGCTTTACACTGTATCTAGCCCCATGTTATAACTGTCCAGCGAGTGTTTGATGGGGACAATGTCAAAGGAGATTTACACTGTATCTAACCCCGTGCTGTACCTGTCCTGGGAGTGTTTGATGGGGACGGTGTAGAGGGAGCTTTACTCTGTATCTAACCCCGTGCTGTACCTGTCCTGGGAGTGTTTGATGGGGATGGTGTAGAGGGAGCTTTTCTCTGTATCTACCCACTTGTGTACCTGTCCTGGGAGTATTTCATGGGCACAGTGTAGATTGAGCTTTAATCTGTATCTATCCCTGTGCTGTACCTGTCCAGGGATTGTTTGATGGGCACAATGTAGAAGGAGATTTAGTCTGTATCTAAACCCGTGCTGTTCCTGTCCTGGGAGTGTTTGATGGGGACGGTGTAGAGGGAGATTTACTTTGTATCTAACCCCATGCTGTACCTGTCCTGGGAGTGTTTGATGGGGACAGTGTAGAGGGAGATTTACTCTGTATCTAACCCCATGCTGTACCTGTCCTGGGAGTGTTTGATGGGGACGGTGTAGAGGGAGATTTACTCTGTATCTAACCCCGTGCTGTACCTGTCCTGGGAGTGTTTGATGGGGACAGTGTAGAGGGAGCTTTACTCTGTATCTAACCCCGTGCTGTACCTGTCCTGGGAGTGTTTGATGGGGACAGTGTAGAGGGAGCTTTACTCTGTATCTAACCCCATGCTTTAAATGTCCTGGCAATGTTTGATCGGGAAAGTGTAGAGGATGTTTTACTCTTTATCTCACCACATGCAGTTCTTGTCCAGGGAGAGTTTGATGGGGTCGGTGTAGAGGGAGCTTTACTCTGTAACTAACACGTGCTGTACCTGTCCTGGGAGTTTTTGATGGGGCCGCTGTAGTGCGAGCTTTAATCATTATCTGACCGCGTGCTGTACCTGACCTGGGAGCGTTTGATAGGGACACTGTAGACGGAGATTTAGTCTATATCTAAAGCCGTGCTGAGCCTGTCCTGGGGGTGTTTGATTCGCACAGTGTAGAGGGAGCTTTACTCTATTCCTTACCCCGTGCTGCACCACTCCTGGGAGTGTTTGATAGGGTCATTGTAGAGGGAGCTTTACTCTGTATCTGCCCCCGTGCTGGTTCTTTCCTTGGAGTGTTTGATCGGGACAGTGTAGAGGGAGATTTAATCTCTCTGTAATCCTGAGTTGAACCTGTCCTTGGAGTGATTGAATGGTTCACTGTAGGCGGAGATTTACTCTGTATCTACCCCCTTGTGTACCTGTCCTGGGAGTATTTCATGGGCACAGTGTAGAGTGAGCTTTAATCTGTATCTACCCCGTGCTGTACCTGTCCTGGGAGTGTTTGATGCGGACACTGTAGAGGGAGCTTTACTCTGTATCTAACCCCGTGCTGTACCTGTCCTGGGAGTGTTTGATGGGGACAGTGTCGAGGGAGCTTTACTCTGTATCTAACCCCGTGCTGTACCTGTCCTGGGAGTGTTTGATGGGGACGGTGTAGAGGGAGCTTTACGCTTTTTCATATCCCATGTTGTACCTGTCCTTGTATTGTATTGTATAGATGGAGCATAACTATCTAACCCCGTGCTTTACCTGTCCTGGCAGTGTTTGACAGAGTCAGTTTAGAGGAAGATTTACTCTGTATCTCACCCCCTGCTGTACCAGTCCTGGGATTGTTTGATGGGGACGGTGTAGAGGGAGCTTTTCTCTGTATCTAAACCCGTGCTGTACCTGTCCAGGGAGTGTTTGATGGGGACGGTGTAGAGGGAACTCTACTCTGTATCTAACCCCGTACTGTACCTGTCCTGGGAGTGTTTGATGGAGACTGTGTGGAGTGAGCTTTACTGTGTATCTAACCCCGTGCTGTACCTGTCCTGGGAATGTTTGATGGGGACAGTGTAGAGGGAGCTTTACTCTGTATCTAACCCCGTGCTGTACCTGTCCTGGGAGTGTTTGATGGGGACAGTGTAGAGGGAGCTATATTCTGTATCTAACCCCGTGCTGTACCTCTCCTGGGAGTGTTTGATGGGGACAGTGTAGAGGGAGCTTTACTCTGTATCTAACCCCGTGTTGTACCAGTCCTGGGAGTGTTTGATGTGGACGGTGTAGAGGGAGATTTACTCTGTTTCTAAACCCGTGCTGTACCTGTCCTGGGAGTGTTTGATGGGGACAGTATAGAGGGAGATTAACTCTGTATCTAACCCCGTGCTGTATCTGTCCTGGGAGTGTTTGATGGGGACGGTGTAGAGGTAGCTTTACTCTGTATCTAACCCCGTGCTGTACCTGTCCTGGGAGTGTTTGATGGGGACGGTGTAGAGGGAGTTTTACGCTTTATCTTGCCCCATGTAGTACCTGTCCTTGTAGAGTTTAATGGGGACGGTGTTGATGGAGCATAACTCTGTATCTAATCATGTGCTGTACCGGACCTGGGAGTGTTTGATGGAGTCATTTTAGAGGGAGCTTTACTCTGTATCTAGCCCCATGTTGTAACTGTCCAGCGAGTGTTTGATGGGGACAATTTCAAAGGAGATTTACTCTGTATCTAACCCCGTGCTGTACCTGTCCTGGGAGTGTATGATGGGCACAATGTAGAAGGAGATTTAGTCTGCATCTAAACCCGTGCTGTTCCTGTCCTGGGAGTGTTTGATGGGGACGGTGTAGAGGGAGCTTTTCTCTGTATCTAACCCCGTGCTGTACCTGTCCTGGGAGTGTTTGATGGGGACAGTGTAGAGGAAGCTTTACTCTGCATCTAACCCCGTGCTGTACCTGTCCTGGGAGTGTTTGATGGGGACACTGAAGAGGGAGCTTTACTCTGTATCTAACCCCGGGCTGTACTTGTCCTGGGAGTGTTTGATGCGGACGGTGTAGAGGGAGCTTTACGCTTTTTCATATCCCATGTTGTACCTGTCCTTGTATTGTCTTGTATAGATGGAGCATAACTAACCCCGTGCTGTACCTGTCCTGGCAGTGTTTGACGGAGTCAGTTTAGAGGAAGCTTTACTCTGTATCTCACCCCCTGCTGTACCATGCCTGGGATTGTTTGATGGGGACAGTGTAGAGGGAGCTTTATTCTGTATCTAACACCATGCTGTACCTGTCCTGGGAGTGTTTGATGGGGACGGAGTAGAGGGAGCTTTCCTCTGTATCTCACCCTGTGCTGAACTCGTTGTAATTCCTAGATATGTTTACATGTTTTAACCTAACTGTTGCGATATTCCAGGTGCAGTGGCCAAGTTAGATTGCACACAGCAAGATTGCATCTGTAGCAACAAGATAATTTTCGCTGATTGTCTCCTTTTCCCCTTATGCAGCTTGTAGGGTCAATATTGAACTGAGAACCACCACTCAGATCCTGCCCCTTCTCTCTCAGCTCATCCCGTGGTTGAGGCCTCAGATCATATATCTCCTTCGGCTGCAGACTGGAGGGTGGCTTTCACGCTTAGAGGGAGCTTTACTCTGTATCTAACCCCGTGCTGTACCTGTCCTGGGAGTGTTCGATGGGGACAGTGTAGAGGGAGCTTTACTCTGTATCTAACCCCGTGCTGTACCTGTCCTGGGAGTGTTTGATGGGGACAGTGTAGAGGGAGCTTTACTCTGTATCTAACCCCGTGCTGTACCTGTCCTGGGAGTGTTTGATGGGGACGGTGTAGAGGGAGCTTTACTCTGTATCTAACCCCGTGCTGTACCTGTCCCGGGAGTGTTTGATGGGGACGGTGTAGAGGCAGCTTTACTCTGTATGTAACCCCGTGCTGTACCTGTCCTGGGACAGTTTGATGGGGACAGTGTAGATGGTGCTTTACTCTGTATCTAACCCCGTGCTATACCTGTCCTGGGAGTGTTTGATGGGGACAGTGTAGAGGGAGCTTTACTCTGTATCTAACCCCGTGCTGTACCTGTCCCGGGAGTGTTTGATGGGGACGGTGTAGAGGCAGCTTTACTCTGTATGTAACCCCGTGCTGTACCTGTCCTGGGACAGTTTGATGGGGACAGTGTAGATGGTGCTTTACTCTGTATCTAACCCCGTGCTGTACCTGTCCTGGGAGTGCTTGATGGGGACTGCGTAGAGGGAGCTTTACTCTATATCTTACCCCGTACTGTACCTGTCCTGGGAGTGTTTGATGGGGACGATGTAGATGCAGCTTTACTCAGTATGTAACCCCGTGCTTTACCTGTCCTGGGACTGTTTGATGGGGACAGTGTAGAGGGAGCTTTACTCTGTATCTAACCTCGTGCTGTTCCTGTCCTGGGAATGTTTGAGGGGGTCAGTGTAGAGGGAGCTTTACTCTGTATCTAACCCCGTGCTGTAACAGTCCTGGGACTGTTTGATGGGGACTGTGTAGAGGGAACTTTACTCTGTATCTCACCCCGTGCTGTACCTGTCCTGGGAGTGTTTGATGGGGACGGTGAAGGGGGAGCTTTACTCTGTATCTTACTCCGTGCTGTACCTGTCCTGGGAGTGTTTGATTGGAACGGTGTAGAGGGAACTTTACTCTGAATCTAACCGCGTGCTGTACTTGTCCTGGGTGTGTTTGCTGGCGACGGTGCAGAGGGAGCTTTACTCTGTATCTAACCCCGTGCTGTACTTGTCCTGGGAGTGTTTGATGGGGAGAGTGTAGAGGGACCTTTACGCTGTATCTAACCCCGTGCTGTACCTGTCCTGGGAGTGTTTGATGGGGACAGTGTAGAGGGAGCTTTACTCTGTATCTAACCCCGTGCTGTACCTGTCCTGGGAGTGTTTGATGGGGACGGTGTAAAGTGAGATTTAATCTGTATCTAACCCCGTGCTGTACCTGTCCTGGGAGTGTTTGTTGGAGACAGTGTGGAGCCAGCTTTACGCTGTATCTAACCCCGTGCTGTATCTGTCCTGGGAGTGTTTGATGGGGACGGTGTAGAGGGAGCTTTTCTCTGTATCTAACCCCGTGCTGTACCCGTCCTGGGAGTGTTTGATGGGGACGGTGTAGAGGGAGATTTACTCTGTATCTAACCCCGTGCTGTACCTGTCCTGGGAGTGTTTGATGGGGACGGTGTAGAGGGAGCTTTACTCTGTTTCTATCCCCGTGCTGTACCTGTCCCGGGAGTGTTTGATGGGGACGGTGTAGAGGGAGCTTTACTCTGTATGTAACCCCATGCTGCACCTGTCCTGGGAGTGTTTGATGGGGACAGTGTAGATGGTGCTTTACTCTGTATCTAACCCCGTGCTGTACCTGTCCTGGGAGTGTTTGATGGGGACTGTGTAGAGGGAGCTTTACTCTATATCTAACCCCGTACTGTACCTGTCCTGGGAGTGTTTGATGGGGACGGTGTAGAGGCAGCTTTACTCAGTATGTAACCCCGTGCTTTACCTTTCCTGGGACTGTTTGATGGGGACGGTGTAGGGGGAGCTTTTCTCTGTATGTAACCCCATGCTGTACCTGTCCTGGGAGTGTTTGATGGGGACAGTGTAGAGGGAGCTTTAATCTGTATCTGCCCCGTGCTGTACCTGTCCTGGAAGTGTTTGATCGGGACAGTGTAGATGCAGCTTTACTCAGTATGTAACCCCGTGCTGTACCTGTCCTGGGAGTGTTTGATGGGGAGAGTGTAGAGGGACCTTTACTCTGTATCTAACCCCGTGCTGTACCTGTCCTGGGAGTGTTTGATGGGGACAGTTTAGAGGGAGCTTTACTCTGTATCTAACCCCGTGCTGTACCTGTCCTGGGAGTGTTTGATGGGGACGGTGTAGAGGGAGATTTACTCTGTATCTAACTCCGTGCTGTACCTGTCCTGGGAGTGTTTGATGGAGACAGTGTGGAGCGAGCTTTACTCTGTATCTAACCCCGTGCTGTATCTGTCCTGGGAGTGTTTGATGGGGACAGTGTAGAGGGAGCTTTACTCTGTATCTAACCCCGTGCTGTACCTGTCCTGGGAGTGTTTGATGGGGACAGTGTAGAGGCAGCTTTACTCAGTATGTAACCCCGTGCTGTACCTGTCCTGGGACTGTTTGATGGGGACAGTGTAGAGGGAGCTTTACTCTGTATCTAACCCCATGCTTTAAATGTCCTGGCAATGTTTGATCGGGAAAGTGCAGAGGATGTTTTACTCTTTATCTGACCACATGCAGTTCTTGTCCTGGGAGAGTTTGATGGGGACGGTGTAGAGGGAGCTTTACTCTGTATCTAACACGTGCTGTACCTGTCCTGGGAGTTTTTGATGGGGCCGCTGTAGTGCGAGCTTTAATCATTATCTGACCCCGTGCTCTACCTGACCTGGGAGCGTTTGATAGGGACACTGTAGACGGAGATTTAGTCTATATCTAAAGCCGTGCTGAGCCTGTCCTGGGGGTGTTTGATTCGCACAGTGTAGAGGGAGCTTTACTCTATTCCTTACCCCGTGCTGCACCACTCCTGGGAGTGTTTGATAGGGTCATTGTAGAGGGAGCTTTACTCTGTATCTGCCCCCGTGCTGGTTCTTTCCTTGGAGTGTTTGATCGGGACTGTGTAGAGGGAGATTTAATCTCTCTGTAATCCTGTGTTGAACCTGTCCTTGGAGTGATTGAATGGTTCACTGTAGGCGGAGATTTACTCTGTATCTACCCCCTTGTGTACCTGTCCTGGGAGTATTTCATGGGCACTGTGTAGAGTGTGCTTTACTCTGTATCTAACCCCGTGCTGTAGCTGTCCTGTGAGTGTTTGATGGGGACACTGTAGAGGGAGCTTTACTCTGTATCTAACCCCGTGCTGTACCTGTCCTGGTAGTGTTTGATGGGGACACTGTAGAGGGAGCTTTACTCTGTATCTAACCCCGTGCTGTACTTGTCCTGGGAGTGTTTGATGGGGACGGTGTAGAGGGAGCTTTACGCTTTTTCATATCCCATGTTGTACCTGTCCTTGTATTGTATTGTATAGATGGAGCATAACTATCTAACCCCGTGCTGTACCTGTCCTGGCAGTGTTTGACGGAGTCAGTTTAGAGGAAGCTTTACTCTGTATCTCACCCCCTGCTGTACCTGTCCTGGGAGTGTTTGATGCGGACGGTGTAGAGGGAGATTTACTCTGTATCTAACCCTGTGCTGTACCTGTCCTGGGAGTGTTTGATGGGGACGGTGTAGAGGGAGCTTTACTCTGTATCTAACACCGTCCTGTACCTGTCCTGTGAGTGTTTGAAGGGGTCAATGTAGACGGAGCTTTATTCTGTATCTGGCCCCGTGCTGTCCCTGTCCAGGGAGTGTTGATGGTGACAGTATAGAGGGAGCTTTACTCTGTGTTGAGTGCTGTGCTGTACCTGTCCTTAGAGTGTTTGATCAGGACAGTGTAGTGGGAGCTTTACTCAGTATCTAACCCCGTGCTGTACCTTTCCTGGGAGAGTTTGATGGGGACGGTTTAGAGGGAGCTTTACTCTGTATCTAACCCCGTGCTTTACCTGTCCTGGGAGTGTTTGACGGTGACAGTGTGGAGGCTGTTTTACTCTGTATATAACCCCGTGATGTACCTTCCCTGGGAGTGTTTGATGGGGACACTGCAGAGGGAGATTTACTCTTTATCTAACCTTGTGCTGTAACTGTCCTGGGAGTGTTTGGTCGGGACCGTGTAGAGGGAGCTTTATCCTGTATCTAATCCCGTGCTGTACCTGTCCTGGGATTGTTTGATGGGCACAGTGTAGAGGGAGCTTTACTCTGTATCTAACCCTGTGCTGTACCTGTCCTGGGAGTGTTTGATGGGGACGGAGTAGAGGGAGATTTACTCTGTATCTAACCCCGTGCTGTACCTGTCCTGGGAGTGTTTGATGGGGACGGTGTAGAGGGAGCTTTACACTGTATCTAACCCCGTGCTGTACCTGTCATGGGTGTGTTTGATGGGGACAGTGTAGAGGGAGATTTACTCTGTATCTAACCCTGTGCTGAACTCGTTGTAATTCCTAGATATGTTTACATTTTTTAACCTAACTGTTGCGATATTCCAGGTGCAGTGGCCAAGTTAGATTGCACACAGCAAGATTGCATCTGTAGCAACAAGATAATTTTCGCTGATTGTCTCCTTTTCCCCTTATGCAGCTTGTAGGGTCAATATTGAACTGAGAACCACCACTCAGATCCTGCCCCTTCTCTCTCAGCTCATCCCGTGGTTGAGGCCTCAGATCATATATCTCCTTAGGCTGCAGACTGGAGGGTGGCTTTCACGCTTAGAGGGAGCTTTACACTGTATCTAACCCCGTGCTGTACCTGTCCTGGGAGTGTTTGATGGGGACGGTGTAGAGGGAGCTTTACTCTCTATCTAACCCCGTGCTGTACTTGTCCTGGGAGTGTTTGATGGGGACGGTGTAGAGGGAGCTTTACTGTGTATCTAACCCCATACTGTACCTGTCCTGGGAGTGTTTGATGGGGACAGTGTAGAGGGAGCTTTACTCTGTATCTAACCCCGTGCTGTACCTGTCCTGGGAGTGTTTGATGGGGACGGTGTAGAGGCAGCTTTACTCAGTATGTAACCCTGTGCTTTACCTGTCCTGGGACTGTTTGATGGGGACGGTGTAGAGGGAGCTTTTCTCTGTATGTAACCCCATGCTGTACCTGTCCTGGGAGTGTTTGATGGGGACAGTGTAGAGGGAGCTTTACTCTGTATCTAACCCCGTGCTGTACCTGTCCTGGGAGTGTTTGATGGGGACAGTGTAGATGCAGCATTACTCAGTATGTAACCCCGTGCTGTACCTGTCCTGGGAGTGTTTGATGGACGGTGTAGGGGGAGCTTTACTCTGTATCTAACTCCGTGCTGTACCTGTCCTGGGAGTGTTTGATGGTGACGGTGTAGAGGGAACTTTACTGTGTATCTAACCGGGTGCTGTACCTGTCCTGGGAGTGTTTGATGGCGACGGTGCAGAGGGAGCTTTACTCTGTATCTAACCCCGTGCTGTACTTGTCCTGGGAGTGTTTGATGGGGAGAGTGTAGAGGGACATTTACTCTGTATCTAACCCCGTGCTGTACCTGTCCTGGGAGTGTTTGATGGGGACAGTTTAGAGGGAGCTTTACTCTGTATCTAACCTCGTGCTGTACCTGTCCTGGGAGTGTTTGATGGGGACGGTGTAGGGGGAGATTTACTCTGTATCTAACCCCGTGCTGTACCTGTCCTGGGAGTGTTTGATGGAGACAGTGTGGAGCGAGCTTTACTCTGTATCTAACCCCGTGCTGTATCTGTCCTGGGAGTGTTTGATGGGGACAGTGTAGAGGGAGCTTTACTCTGTATCTAACCCCGTGCTGTACCTGTCCTGGGAGTCTTTGATGGGGACAGTTTAGAGGCAGCTTTACTCAGTATGTAACCCCGTGCTCTACCTGTCCTGGGACTGTTTGATGGGGACAGTGTAGAGGGAGCTTTACTCTGTATCTAACCCCATGCTTTAAATGTCCTGGCAATGTTTGATCGGGAAAGTGCAGAGGATGTTTTACTCTTTATCTAACCACATGCAGTTCTTGTCCTGGGAGAGTTTGATGGGGACGGTGTAGAGGGAGGTTTAGTCTGTATCTAACACGTGCTGTACCTGTCCTGGGAGTTTTTGATGGGGCCGCTGTAGTGCGAGCTTTAATCATTATCTGACCCCGTGCTCTACCTGACCTGGGAGTGTTTGATAGGGACACTGTAGACGGAGATTTAGTCTATATCTAAAGCCGTGCTGAGCCTGTCCTGGGGGTGTTTGATTCGCACAGTGTAGAGGGAGCTTTACTCTATTCCTTACCCCGTGCTGCACCACTCCTGGGAGTGTTTGATAGGGTCATTGTAGAGGGAGCTTTACTCTGTATCTGCCCCCGTGCTGGTTCTTTCCTTGGAGTGTTTGATCGGGACAGTGTAGAGGGAGATTTAATCTCTCTGTAATCCTGTGTTGAACCTGTCCTTGGAGTGATTGAATGGTTCACTGTAGGCGGAGATTTACTCTGTATCTACCCCCTTGTGTACCTGTCCTGGGAGTATTTCATGGGCACAGTGTAGAGTGAGCTTTACTCTGTATCTAACCCCGTGCTGTACCTGTCCTGGGAGTGTTTGATGGGGACGGAGTAGAGGGAGATTTACTCTGTATCTAACCCTGTGCTGAACTCGTTGTAATTCCTAGATATGTTTACATGTTTTAACCTAACTGTTGCGATATTCCAGGTGCAGTGGCCAAGTTAGATTGCACACAGCAAGATTGCATCTGTAGCAACAAGATAATTTTCGCTGATTGTCTCCTTTTCCCCTTATGCAGCTTGTAGGGTCAATATTGAACTGAGAACCACCACTCAGATCCTGCCCCTTCTCTCTCAGCTCATCCCGTGGTTGAGGCCTCAGATCATATATCTCCTTCGGCTGCAGACTGGAGGGTGGCTTTCACGCTTAGAGGGAGCTTTACTCTGTATCTAACCCCGTGCTGTACCTGTCCTGGGAGTGTTTGATGGGGACGGTGTAGAGGGAGCTTTACTCTGTATCTAACCCCATGCTTTACCAGTCCTGGGAGAGTTTGATGGAGACAGTGTAGAGCGAGCTTTACTCTGTATAAACCCCGTGCTGTGCCTGTCCTGGGAGTGTTTGATGGGGACGGTGTAGAGGGAGCTTTACTCTGTATCTATCCCCGTGCTTTACCTCTCCTGGGAGTGTTTGATGGGGAAAGTGTTGAGGGAGCTTTACACTGTTTCTAACCCCGTGCTGTCCCTGTCCTGGGAGTGTTTGATGGGGACGGTGTAGAGGGAGCTTTACTCTGTATCTAACCCCGTGCTATACCTGTCCTGGGAGTGTTTGATGTGGACAGTGTAGAAGGAGCTTTACTCTGCATTCACACCATGCTGTACCTGTCCTGGTAGTGTTTGATGGGGACAGTGTAGAGGGTTTTTTACTCTGTATCTAACCCCATGCTGTACCTGTCCTGGGAGCGTTTGATGGTGACGGTGAAGAGGGAGCTTTACTCTGTATCTAACCCCATGCTCTACCTGTCTTGGGAGTGTTTGATGAGAAAAGTGTAGAGGGAGCTTTACTCTGTATCTAACCCCGTGCTGTACCTGTCCTGGGAGTGTTTGATGGGGACAGTGTAGAGAGAGCTTTACTCTGTATCTAACCCCGTGCTGTACCTGTCCTGGCAGTGTTTGATGGGGACGGTGTAGAGGGAGCTTTTTCTGTATCTAACCCCGTGCTGTACCTGTCCTGGGAGCGTTTGATGGGGACAGTGTTGAAGGAGCTTTACTCTGTATTCACACCATGCTGTACCTGTCCTGGTAGTGTTTGATGGGGACAGTGTAGAGGGTTTTTTACTCTGTATCTAACCCCATGCTGTACCTGTCCTGGGAGCGTTTGATGGTGACGGTGTAGAGGGAGCTTTACTCTGTATCTAACCCCGTGCTGTACCTGTCCTGGGAGTGTTTGATGGGGACGGTGTAGAGGGAGCTTTACTCTGTATCTAATCCCGTGCTGTACATGTCCTGGGAGTGTTTGATGGGGACAGTGTAGAGGGACCTTTACTCTGTATCTAACCCCGTGCTGTACCTGTCCTGGGAGTGTTTGATGGGGACAGTGCAGAGGGAGCTTTACTCTGTATTTAATCCCATGCTGTACCTGTCCTGGTAGTGTTTGATGGGGACGGTGTAGAGGGAGCTTTACTCTGTATCTAACCCCATGCTGTACCTGTCCTGGGAGCGTTTGATGGTGACGGTGTAGAGGGAGCTTTACTCTGTATCTAACCCCATGCTCTACCTCTCTTGGGAGTGTTTCATGAGAAAAGTGTAGAGGGAGCTTTACTCTGTATCTAACCCCGTGCTGTACCTGTCCTGGGAGTGTTTGATGGGGACGGTGTAGAGGGAGCTTTACTCTGTATCTAACCTCGTGCTGGACCTGTGCTGGGAGTGTTTGATGGGGACAGTGTAAAGGTAGCTTTACTCTGTATTTAACCCCATGCTGTACCTGTCCTGGTAGTGTTTGATGGGGACGGTGTAGAGGGAGCTTTACTCTGTATCTAACCCCATGCTGTACCTATCCTGGGAGTGTTTGATGGGGACGGTTTAGAGGGAGCTTTACTCTGTATCTAATCCCGTACTGTGCCTGTCTTGGGAATGTTTGATGGAGACAGTGTAGAGCAAGGGTTACTCTGTATCTAACCCCGTGCTGTACCTGTCCACGGAGTGTTTGATGGGGACAGAGTAGAAGGAGCTTTACTCTGTATCTAACCCCATGCTGTACCTATCCTCGTAGTGTTTGATGGGGACGGTTTAGAGGGAGCTTTACTCTGTATCTAACCCCTTGCTGTACCTGTCCTGGGAGTGTTTGATGGGTACTGTGTAGAGGGAGTTTTACTCTGTATCTAACCCCGTGCTGTACCTGTCTTGTTAGTGTTTGATGGGGACAGTGTAGAGGGAGCTTTACTCTGTATCTCGCCCCGTGCTGTCCCTGTCCTGGGAGTGTTTGATGGGGATGGTGTAGAGGGAACTTTACTCTTTATCTAACCCCATGCTCTACCTGTCCTGGGAGCGTTTGATGGTGACGGTGTAGAGGGAGCTTTACTCTGTATCTAACCTCATGCTCTACCTGTCGTGGGAGTGTTTGATGAGGAAATTGTAGAGGGAGCTTTACTCTGTATCTAACCCCGTGCTGTATCTGTCCTGGGAGTTTTTGATGGGGACAGTGTAGAGGGAGCATTACTCTGTAACTTACCCCTTGCTGTACCTGTCCTGGGAGTGTTTGATGGGGACAGTGTAGAGGGAGCTTTACTCTGTCTCTAACCCCGTGCTGTACCTGTCCTGGGATTGTTTGATGGGGACAGTGTAGAGGGTGCTTTACTCTGAGTCTAACCTCCTGCTGTAACTATCCTGGGAGTGTTTGATGGGGTCTGTGTCAAGGGAGATTTATTCTCCATCTAAACCCGTGCTGTACCTGTCCTGGGAGTGTTTGATTGGGACGGTGTAGAGGGAGCTTTACTCTGTGTCTAACCCCATGCTGGACCTGTCCTGGGAGTGTTTGATCGGGACGGTGTAGAGGGAGCTTTATGCTTTTGTTACCCCATGTTGTACCCGTCCTTGTAGTGTTTAATGGGGACAGTGTAGATGGAGCATAACTCTGTATCTAATCGCGTGCTGTACCTGTCCTGGGAGTGTTTGACGGCGTCATTTTAGAGGGAGCTTTACTCTGAATCTAACCGCATGCTGTACCTGTCCAGCGAGTGTTGGATGGGGACAATGTAAAAGGGGCTTTACTCCGTATCTAAGCCCGTGCTGTACCTGTCCTGGGAGAGTTTGATGGGGACGGTGTAGAGGGAGCTTTACTCTGTATCTAATCCCGTGCTGTACCTGTCTTGGGAATGTTTGATGGAGACAGTGTAGAGAAATCGTTACTCTGTATCTTACCCCGTGCTGTACCTGTCCACGGAGTGTTTGATGGGGACAGTGTAGAGGGAGCTTTACTCTGTATCTAACACCGTGCTGTACCTGTCCTGGTAGTGTTTGATGGGGACAGTGTAGAGGGATTTTTACTCTGTATCTAACCCCATGCTGTACATGTCCTGGGAGCGTTTGATGGTGACGGTGTAGAGGGAGCTTTACTCTGTATCTAACTCCATGCTCTACCTGTCCTGGTAGTGTTTGATGAGAAAAGTGTAGAGGGAGCTTTACTCTGTATCTAACATCGTGCTGCACCTGTCCTGGGAGAGTTTGATGGGGACAGTGTAGAGGGAACTTTACTCTGTATCTAACCCCGTGCTGTACTTGTCCTGGGAGTGTTTGATGGGGAGAGTGTAGAGGGAGCTTTACTCTGTATCTAAACCCGTGCTGTACCTGTCCTGGGAGTGTTTGATGGGGACAGTGTAGAGGGAGCTTTACTCTGTATCTAACCCCGTGCTGTACCTGTCCTGGGAGTGTTTGATGGGGACGGTGTAGAGGGAGATTTACTCTGTATCTGACCCCGTGCGGTACCTGTCCTGGGAGTGTTTGATGGGGACAGTTTAGAGGGTGCTTTACTCTGTATCTAACACCGTGCTGTACCTGTCCTGGGAGTGTTTGATGGGGACATTGTAGAGGGAGCTTTACTCTGTATCTAACCCCGTGCTGTACCTGTCCTGGGAATGTTTGATGGGCACGATGTAGAGGGAGTTTTACTCTGTATCTAACCCCGTGCTGTACCTGTCCTGGGAGTGTTTGATGGGGACTTTGTAGAGGGAGCTTTACTCAGTATCTTACCCCGTGCTGTACCTGTCCTGGGAGTGTTTGATGGGGTCAGTGTAGAGGGAGATTTACTCTGTATCTAACCCTGTGCTGTACCTGTCCTGGGAGTGTTTTTTGGGGACGGTGTAGAGGGAGCTTTACTCTGTATTTACCCCATGTTGTATCTGTCCTGGGAGTGTTTGATGGGGACAGTGTAGAGGGAGCTTTACCCTGTATCTAACCCCGTGCTGTACCTGTCCTGGGAGAGTTTGATGGGGTCTGTGTCAAGGGAGATTTATTCTCCATCTAAACCCGTGCTGTACCTGTCCTGGGAGTGTTTGATCGGGACGGTGTAGAGGGATCTTTACTCTATATCTAACCCCGTGCTGTACCTGTCCTGGGAGTGTTTGATCGGGACGGTGTAGAGGGAGCTTTACGCTTTTGT
The DNA here is from genome assembly GCA_026770705.1 of Isurus oxyrinchus. Taxonomy (NCBI): domain Eukaryota; kingdom Metazoa; phylum Chordata; class Chondrichthyes; order Lamniformes; family Lamnidae; genus Isurus; species Isurus oxyrinchus. Next base: position 135,877 of record JANJGN010000874.1, on the reverse strand, counting down.
TACCCCATGTTGTACCTGTCCTTGTAGTGTTTAATGGGGACAGTGTAGATGGAGCATAACTCTGTATCTAATCGCGTGCTGTACGTGTCCTGGGAGTGTTTGACGGCCTCATTTTAGAGGGAGCTTTTATCTGAATCTACCCCCATGCTCTACCTGTCCAGCGAGTGTTGGATGGGGACAATGTAAAATGGGCTTTACTCCGTATCTAAGCCCGTGCTGTACCTGTCCTGGGAGAGTTTGATGGGGACAGTGTAGAGGGAGCTTTACTCTGTATCTAACCCCGTGCTGTACCTGTCCTGGGAGTGTTTGATGGGGACTGTGTAGAGGGAGCTTTACTCTGTATCTAACCCCGTGCTGTACCTGTCCTGGGAATGTTTGATGGGAACGGTGTAGAGGCAGCTTTACTCAGTATGTAACCCCGTGCTGTACCTGTCCTGGGAGTGTTTGATGGGGACAGTGTAGAGAGAGCTTTACTCTGTATCTAACCCCGTGCTGTACCTGTTCTGGGAATGTTTGATGGGGACAGTTTAGAGGGAGCTTTACTCTGTATCTAACCCCGTTCTGTACCTGTCTTGGGAGTGTTTGATGGGGACTGTGTAGAGGGAGCTTTACTCTGTATCTATCCCTGTGCTGTACCTGTCCTGGGAGTGTTTGATGGGGACGGTGTAGAGGCCGCTTTTCTCAGTATGTAACCCCGTGCTGTACCTGTCCTGGGAGTGTTTGTTGGGGACAGTGTAGAGGGAGCTTTACTCTGCATCTAACCCCGTGCTGTACCTGTCCTGGGAATGTTTGATGGGGACAGTGTAGAGGGAGCTTTACTCTGTATCTAACCCCGTGCTGTACCTGTCCTGGGAGTGTTTGATGGGGACGGTGTAGAGTGAGCTTTACTCTGTATCTAACCCCGTGCTGTACCTGTCCTGGGAGCGTTTGATGGGGTCGGTGTAGAGTTTGCTTTACTCTGTATCTAACCCCGTGCTGTACCTGTCCTGGGAGCGTTTGATGGGGACAGTGTAGTGGGAGCTTTACTCTGTCTCTAACCCCGTGCTGTACCTGTCCTGGGAGCGTTTGATGGGGACAGTGTAGAAGGAGCTTTACTCTGTATTCACACCATGCTGTACCTGTCCTGGTAGTGTTTGATGGGGACAGTGTAGAGGGTTTTTTACTTTGTATCTAACCCCATGCTGTACCTGTCCTGGGAGCGTTTGATGGTGACGGTTTAGAGGGAGCTTTACTCTTTATCTAACCCCATGCTCTACCTGTCTTGGGAGTGTTTGATGGGGACGGTGTAGAGGGAGCTTTACTCTGTATCTAACCTCGTGCTGGACCTGTCCTGGGAGTGTTTGATGGGGACAGTGTAGAGGGAGCTTTACTCTGTATCTAACCCCTTGCTGTACCTGTTCTGGGAGTGTTTGATGGGTACTGTGTAGAGGGAGTTTTACTCTGTATCTTACCCCGTGCTGTACCTGTCCTGTTAGTGTTTGATGGGGACAGTGTAGAGGGAGCTTTACTCTGTATCTAGCCCCGTGCTGTCCCTGTCCTGGGAGTGTTTGATGGGGATGGTGTAGAGGGAACTTTACTCTTTATCTAACCCCATGCTCTACCTGTCCTGGGAGCGTTTGATGGTGACGGTGTAGAGGGAGCTTTACTCTGTATCTAACCTCATGCTGTACCTGTCCTGGGAGTGTTTGATGGGGACAGTGTAGAGGGAGCTTTACTCTGTCTCTAAACCCGTGCTCTACCTGTCCTGGGATTGTTTGATGGGGACAGTGTAGAGGGTGCTTTACTCTGAGTCTAACCTCCTGCTGTAACTATCCTGGGAGTGTTTGATGGGGTCTGTGTCAAGGGAGATTTATTCTCCATCTAAACCCGTGCTGTACCTGTCCTGGGAGTGTTTGATTGGGACGGTGTAGAGGGAGCTTTACTCTGTGTCTAACCCCATGCTGTACCTGTCCTGGGAGTGTTTGATCGGGACCGTGAAGAGGGAGCTTTACGCTTTTGTTACCCCATGTTGTACCCGTCCTTGTAGTGTTTAATGGGGACAGTGTAGATGGAGCATAACTCTGTATCTAATCGCGTGCTGTACCTGTCCTGGGAGTGTTTGACGGCGTCATTTTAGAGGGAGCTTTACTCTGAATCTAACCCCATGCTGTACCTGTCAAGCGAGTGTTGGATGGGGACAATGTAAAAGGGGCTTTACTCCGTATCTAAGCCCGTGCTGTACCTGTCCTGGGAGAGTTTGATGGGGACGGTGTAGAGGGAGCTTTACTCTGTATCTAATCCCGTGCTGTACCTGTCTTGGGAATGTTTGATGGAGACAGTGTAGAGAAATCGTTACTCTGTATCTTACCCCGCGCTGTACCTGTCCACGGAGTGTTTGATGGGGACGGTGTAGAGGGAGCTTTACTCTGTATCTAACACCGTGCTGTACCTGTCCTGGTAGTGTTTGATGGGGACAGTGTAGAGGGATTTTTACTCTGTATCTAACCCCATGCTGTACATGTCCTGGGAGCGTTTGATGGTGACGGTGTAGAGGGAGCTTTACTCTGTATCTAACTCCATGCTCTACCTGTCCTGGTAGTGTTTGATGAGAAAAGTGTAGAGGGAGCTTTACTCTGTATCTAACCCCGTGCTGTACTTGTCCTGGGAGTGTTTGATGGGGAGAGTGTAGAGGGAGCTTTACTCTGTATCTAAACCCGTGCTGTACCTGTCCTGGGAGTGTTTGATGGGGACAGTGTAGAGGGAGCTTTACTCTGTATCTAACCCCGTGCTGTACCTGTCCTGGGAGTGTTTGATGGGGACGGTGTAGAGGGAGATTTACTCTGTATCTACCCCCGTGCGGTACCTGTCCTGGGAGTGTTTGATGGAGACAGTGTGGAGCGAGCTTTACTCTGTATCTAACCCCGTGCTGTATCTGTCCTGGGAGTGTTTGATGGGGACAGTGTAGATGGAGCTTTACTCTGTATCTAACACCGTGCTGTACCTGTCCTGGGAGTGTTTGATGGGGACATTGTAGAGGGAGCTTTACTCTGTATCTAACCCCGTGCTGTACCTGTCCTGGGAGTGTTTGATGGGGACGGTGTAGAGGGAGTTTTACTCAGTATCTAACCCCGTGCTGTACCTGTCCTGGGAGTGTTTGATGGGGACTTTGTAGAGGGAGCTTTACTCATTATCTTACCCCATGCTGTACCTGTCCTGGGAGTGTTTGATGGGGTCAGTGTAGAGGGAGCTTTACTCTGTATCTAACCCTGTGCTGTACCTGTCCTGGGAGTGTTTTTTGGGGACGGTGTAGAGGGAGCTTTACTCTGTATTTACCCCATGCTGTATCTGTCCTGGGAGTGTTTGATGGGGACAGTGTAGAGGGAGCTTTACCCTGTATCTAACCCCGTGCTGTACCTGTCCTGGGAGAGTTTGATGGGGTCTGTGTCAAGGGAGATTTATTCTCCATCTAAACCCGTGCTGTACCTGTCCTGGGAGTGTTTGATGGGGTCTGTGTCAAGGGAGATTTATTCTCCATCTAAACCCGTGCTGTACCTGTCCTGGGAGTGTTTGATCGGGACGGTGTAGAGGGAGCTTTACGCTTTTGTTACCCCATGTTGTACCTGTCCTTGTAGTGTTTAATGGGGACAGTGTAGATGGAGCATAACTCTGTATCTAATCGCGTGCTGTATGTGTCCTGGGAGTGTTTGACGGCCTCATTTTAGAGGGAGCTTTTCTCTGAATCTACCCCTGTGCTCTACCTGTCCAGCGAGTGTTGGATGGGGACAATGTAAAAGGGGCTTTACTCCGTATCTAACTCCGTGCTGTACCTGTCCTGGGAGTGTTTGATGGGGACGGTGTAGAGGGAGATTTACTCCGTATCTAACCCCGTGCTGTACCTGTCCTGGGAGTGTTTGATGGGGACGGTGTAGAGGCAGCTTTACTCTGTATGTAACCCCGTGCTGTACCTGTCCTGGGAGTGTTTGATGGGGACAGTGTAGAGAGAGCTTTACTCTGTATCTAACCCCGTGCTGTACCTGTTCTGGGAATGTTTGATGGGGACAGTTTAGAGGGAGCTTTACTCTGTATCTAACCCCGTGCTGTACCTGTCCTGGGAGTGTTTGATGGGGACTGTGTAGAGGGAGCTTTACTCTGTATCTAACCCTGTGCTGTACCTGTCCTGGGTGTGTTTGATGGGGACGGTGTAGAGGCCGCTTTACTCAGTATGTAACCCCGTGCTGTACCTGTCCTGGGAGTGTTTGTTGGGGACAGTGTAGAGGGAGCTTTACTCTGCATCTAACCCCGTGCTGTACCTGTCCTGGGAATGTTTGATGGGGACAGTGCAGAGGGAGCTTTACTCTGTATCTAACCCCGTGCTGTACCTGTCCTGGGAGTGTTTGGTGGGGACGGTGTAGAGTGAGCTTTACTCTGTATCTAACCCCGTGCTGTACCTGTCCTGGGAGCGTTTGATGGGGTCGGTGTAGAGTGAGCTTTACTCTGTATCTAACCCCGTGCTGTACCTGTCCTGGGAGCGTTTGATGGGGACAGTGTAGTGGGAGCTTTACTCTGTATCTAACCCCGTGCTGTACCTGTCCTGGGAGCGTTTGATGGGGACAGTGTAGAAGGAGCTTTACTCTGTATTCACACCATGCTGTACCTGTCCTGGTAGTGTTTGATGGGGACAGTGTAGATGGTTTTTTACTTTGTATCTAACCCCATGCTGTACCTGTCCTGGGAGCGTTTGATGTTGACGGTTTAGAGGGAGCTTTACTCTGTATCTAACCCCGTGCTGTACCTGTCCTGGGAGTTTTTGATGGGGACGGTGTAGAGGGAACTTTACTCTGTATCTAACCTTGTGCTGGACCTGTGCTGGGAGTGTTTGATGGGGACAGTGTAGAGGGAGCTTTACTCTGTATTTAACCCCATGCTGTACCTGTCCTGGTAGTGTTTGATGGGGACGGTGTAGAGGGAGCTTTACTCTGTATCTAACCCCGTGCTGTACATGTCCTGGGAGTGTTTGATGTGGACAGTGCAGAGGGAGCTTTACTCTGTATTTAATCCCATGCTGTACCTGTCCTGGTAGTGTTTGATGGGGACGGTGTAGAGGGAGCTTTACTCTGTATCTAACCCCATGCTCTACCTGTCTTGGGAGTGTTTGATGAGAAAAGTGTAGAGGGACCTTTACTCTGTATCTAACCTCGTGCTGGACCTGTGCTGGGAGTGTTTGATGGGGACAGTGTAGAGGGAGCTTTACTCTGTATCTAACACCATGCTGTACCTGTCCTGGGAGCGTTTGATGGTGACGGTGTAGAGGATGCTTTACTCTGTATCTAACCCCATGCTCTACCTGTCTTGGGAGTGTTTGATGAGGAAAGTGTAGAGGGAGCTTTACTCTGTATCTAACCTCGTGCTGGACCTGTGCTGGGAGTGTTTGATGGGGACAGTGTAAAGGGAGCTTTACTCTGTATTTAACCCCATGCTGTACCTGTCCTGGTAGTGTTTGATGGGGACGGTGTAGAGGGAGCTTTACTCTGTATCTAACCCCATGCTGTACCTATCCTGGGAGTGTTTGATGGGGACGGTTTAGAGGGAGCTTTACTCTGTATCTAATCCCGTACTGTGCCTGTCTTGGGAATGTTTGATGGAGACAGTGTAGAGCAAGCGTTACTCTGTATCTAACCCCGTGCTGTACCTGTCCTGGGAGTGTTTGATGGGGACAGAGTAGAAGGAGCTTTACTCTGTATCTAACCCCATGCTGTACCTATCCTCGTAGTGTTTGATGGGGACGGTTTAGAGGGAGCTTTACTCTGTATCTAACCCCGTGCTGTACCTGTCCTGGGAGTGTTTGATGGGTACTGTGTAGAGGGAGTTTTACTCTGTATCTAACCCCGTGCTGTACCTGTCCTGTTAGTGTTTGATGGGGACAGTGTAGAGGGAGCTTTACTCTGTATCTAGCCCCGTGCTGTCCCTGTCCTGGGAGTGTTTGATGGGGATGGTGTAGAGGGAACTTTACTCTTTATCTAACCCCATGCTCTACCTGTCCTGGGAGCGTTTGATGGTGACGGTGTAGAGGGAGCTTTACTCTGTATCTAACCCCATGCTCTACCTGTCCTGGGAGTGTTTGATGAGGAAATTGTAGAGGGAGCTTTACTCTGTATCTAAACCCGTGCTGTATCTGTCCTGGGAGTGTTTGATGGGGCCAGTGTAGAGGGAGCTTTACTCTGTAACTTACCCCTTGCTGTACCTGTCCTGGGAGTGTTTGATGGGGACAGTGTAGAGGGAGCTTTACTCTGTATCTAACCCCGTGCTGTACCTGTCCTGGGATTGTTTGATGGGGACAGTGTAGAGGGTGCTTTACTCTGAGTCTAACCTTCTGCTGTAACTCTCCTGGGAGTGTTTGATGGGGTCTGTGTCAAGGGAGATTTATTCTCCATCTAAACCCGTGCTGTACCTGTCCTGGGAGTGTTTGATTGGGACGGTGTAGAGGGAGCTTTACTCTGTGTCTAACCCCATGCTGTACCTGTCCTGGGAGTGTTTGATCGAGACGGTGTAGAGGAAGCTTTACTCTTTTGTTACCCCATGTTGTACCCGTCCTTGTAGTGTTTAATGGGGACAGTGTAGATGGAGCATAACTCTGTATCTAATCGCGTGCTGTACCTGTCCTGGGAGTGTTTGACGGCGTCATTTTAGAGGGAGCTTTACTCTGAATCTACCCCTGTGCTCTACCTGTCCAGCGAGTGTTGGATGGGGACAATGTAAAAGGGGCTTTACTCCGTATCTAACTCCGTGCTGTACCTGTCCTGGGAGTGTTTGATGGGGACTGTGTAGAGGGAGCTTTACTCTGTATCTAACCCTGTGCTGTACCTGTCCTGGGTGTGTTTGATGGGGACGGTGTAGAGGCCGCTTTACTCAGTATGTAACCCCGTGCTGTACCTGTCCTGGGAGTGTTTGTTGGGGACAGTGTAGAGGGAGCTTTACTCTGCATCTAACCCCGTGCTGTACCTGTCCTGGGAATGTTTGATGGGGACAGTGCAGAGGGAGCTTTACTCTGTATCTAACCCCGTGCTGTACCTGTCCTGGGAGTGTTTGGTGGGGACGGTGTAGAGTGAGCTTTACTCTGTATCTAACCCCGTGCTGTACCTGTCCTGGGAGCGTTTGATGGGGTCGGTGTAGAGTGAGCTTTACTCTGTATCTAACCCCGTGCTGTACCTGTCCTGGGAGCGTTTGATGGGGACAGTGTAGTGGGAGCTTTACTCTGTATCTAACCCCGTGCTGTACCTGTCCTGGGAGCGTTTGATGGGGACAGTGTAGAAGGAGCTTTACTCTGTATTCACACCATGCTGTACCTGTCCTGGTAGTGTTTGATGGGGACAGTGTAGATGGTTTTTTACTTTGTATCTAACCCCATGCTGTACCTGTCCTGGGAGCGTTTGATGTTGACGGTTTAGAGGGAGCTTTACTCTGTATCTAACCCCGTGCTGTACCTGTCCTGGGAGTTTTTGATGGGGACGGTGTAGAGGGAACTTTACTCTGTATCTAACCTTGTGCTGGACCTGTGCTGGGAGTGTTTGATGGGGACAGTGTAGAGGGAGCTTTACTCTGTATTTAACCCCATGCTGTACCTGTCCTGGTAGTGTTTGATGGGGACGGTGTAGAGGGAGCTTTACTCTGTATCTAACCCCGTGCTGTACATGTCCTGGGAGTGTTTGATGTGGACAGTGCAGAGGGAGCTTTACTCTGTATTTAATCCCATGCTGTACCTGTCCTGGTAGTGTTTGATGGGGACGGTGTAGAGGGAGCTTTACTCTGTATCTAACCCCATGCTCTACCTGTCTTGGGAGTGTTTGATGAGAAAAGTGTAGAGGGACCTTTACTCTGTATCTAACCTCGTGCTGGACCTGTGCTGGGAGTGTTTGATGGGGACAGTGTAGAGGGAGCTTTACTCTGTATCTAACACCATGCTGTACCTGTCCTGGGAGCGTTTGATGGTGACGGTGTAGAGGATGCTTTACTCTGTATCTAACCCCATGCTCTACCTGTCTTGGGAGTGTTTGATGAGGAAAGTGTAGAGGGAGCTTTACTCTGTATCTAACCTCGTGCTGGACCTGTGCTGGGAGTGTTTGATGGGGACAGTGTAAAGGGAGCTTTACTCTGTATTTAACCCCATGCTGTACCTGTCCTGGTAGTGTTTGATGGGGACGGTGTAGAGGGAGCTTTACTCTGTATCTAACCCCATGCTGTACCTATCCTGGGAGTGTTTGATGGGGACGGTTTAGAGGGAGCTTTACTCTGTATCTAATCCCGTACTGTGCCTGTCTTGGGAATGTTTGATGGAGACAGTGTAGAGCAAGCGTTACTCTGTATCTAACCCCGTGCTGTACCTGTCCTGGGAGTGTTTGATGGGGACAGAGTAGAAGGAGCTTTACTCTGTATCTAACCCCATGCTGTACCTATCCTCGTAGTGTTTGATGGGGACGGTTTAGAGGGAGCTTTACTCTGTATCTAACCCCGTGCTGTACCTGTCCTGGGAGTGTTTGATGGGTACTGTGTAGAGGGAGTTTTACTCTGTATCTAACCCCGTGCTGTACCTGTCCTGTTAGTGTTTGATGGGGACAGTGTAGAGGGAGCTTTACTCTGTATCTAGCCCCGTGCTGTCCCTGTCCTGGGAGTGTTTGATGGGGATGGTGTAGAGGGAACTTTACTCTTTATCTAACCCCATGCTCTACCTGTCCTGGGAGCGTTTGATGGTGACGGTGTAGAGGGAGCTTTACTCTGTATCTAACCCCATGCTCTACCTGTCCTGGGAGTGTTTGATGAGGAAATTGTAGAGGGAGCTTTACTCTGTATCTAAACCCGTGCTGTATCTGTCCTGGGAGTGTTTGATGGGGCCAGTGTAGAGGGAGCTTTACTCTGTAACTTACCCCTTGCTGTACCTGTCCTGGGAGTGTTTGATGGGGACAGTGTAGAGGGAGCTTTACTCTGTATCTAACCCCGTGCTGTACCTGTCCTGGGATTGTTTGATGGGGACAGTGTAGAGGGTGCTTTACTCTGAGTCTAACCTTCTGCTGTAACTCTCCTGGGAGTGTTTGATGGGGTCTGTGTCAAGGGAGATTTATTCTCCATCTAAACCCGTGCTGTACCTGTCCTGGGAGTGTTTGATTGGGACGGTGTAGAGGGAGCTTTACTCTGTGTCTAACCCCATGCTGTACCTGTCCTGGGAGTGTTTGATCGAGACGGTGTAGAGGAAGCTTTACTCTTTTGTTACCCCATGTTGTACCCGTCCTTGTAGTGTTTAATGGGGACAGTGTAGATGGAGCATAACTCTGTATCTAATCGCGTGCTGTACCTGTCCTGGGAGTGTTTGACGGCGTCATTTTAGAGGGAGCTTTACTCTGAATCTAACCCCATGCTGTACCTGTCCCGCGAGTGTTGGATGGGGACAATGTAAAAGGGGCTTTACTCCGTATCTAAGCCCGTGCTGTACCTGTCCTGGGAGAGTTTGTTGGGGACGGTGTAGAGGGAGCTTTACTCTGTATCTAATCCCGTGCTGTACCTGTCTTGGGAATGTTTGATGGAGACAGTGTAGAGAAATCGTTACTCTGTATCTTACCCCGTGCTGTACCTGTCCACGGAGTGTTTGATGGGGACAGTGTAGAGGGAGCTTTACTCTGTATCTAACACCGTGCTGTACCTGTCCTGGTAGTGTTTGATGGGGACAGTGTAGAGGGATTTTTACTCTGTATCTAACCCCATGCTGTACATGTCCTGGGTGCGTTTGATGGTGGTGGTGTAGAGGGAGCTTTACTCTGTATCTAACTCCATGCTCTACCTGTCCTGGTAGTGTTTGATGAGAAAAGTGTAGAGGGAGCTTTACTCTGTATCTAACCTCGTGCTGCACCTGTCCTGGGAGTGTTTGATGGGGACAGTGTAGAAGGAGCTTTACTCTGTATTCAACCCCATGCTGTACCTGTCCTGGGAGAGTTTGATGGGGACGGTGTAGAGGGAGCTTTACTCTGTATCTAACCCCGTTCTGTACCTGTCTTGGGAATGTTTGATGGAGACAGTGTAAAGCAAGGGTTACTCTGTATCTAACACCATGCTGTACCTATCCTGGGAATGTTTGATGGAGACAGTGTAGAGCGAGCTTTACTCTGTATCTAACCCCATGCTGCACCTTCCTCGGAGTGTTTGATGGGGACAGTGTAGACGGAGCTTTCCTCTGTATCTAACCCCATGCTGTACCGATCCTGGGTATGCTTGATGGAGACAGTGTAGAGCGAGCTTTACTCTGTATCTAACCCCGTGCTGCACCTGTCCTCGGAGTGTTTGATGGGGACAGTGTAGACGGAGCTTTACTCTGTATTCAACACCATGCTGTACCTGTCTTGGTAGTGTTTGATGGGGACAGTGTAGAGGGAGCTTTACTCTGTATCTAACCTCGTGCTGCACCTGTCCTGGGAGTGTTTGATGGGGACAGTGTAGAAGGAGCTTTACTCTGTATTCAACCCCATGCTGTACCTGTCCTGGTAGCGTTTGATGGGGACAGTGTAGAGGGATCTTTACTCTGTATCTAACCCAATGCTGTACCTGTCCTGGGAGTGTTTGATGGGGACGGTGTAGAGGGAGCTTTACTCTGTATCTAACCCCGTGCTTTTCCTGTCCCTGGAGTCTTTGATCTGGACTGTGTAGAGGGAGCTTTGTCTGTATCTAGCCCTGTGCTGTCCCTGTCCTGGGAGAGTTTGATGGGGACAGTGTAGAGGGAGCTTTACTCTGTATCTAACCCCGTGCTGTAACTGTTATGGGAGTGTTTGATGGGGACAGTGTAGAGGGAGCTTTATTCTCTATCTAATTCCGTGCTGTAACTGTTATGGAAGTGTTTGATGGGGACGGTGTAGAGGGAGCTTTACTCTGTATCTAACCCCGTGCTGTACCTGTCCTGGGAGTGTTTGATGGGGACGGTGTAGAGGGAGCTTTACTCTGTATCTAACCCCGTGCTGCACCTGTCCTGGGAGTGTTTGATGGGGACGGTGTAGAGGGAGCTTTACTCTGTATCTAACCCCGTGCTGCACCTGTCCTGGGAGTGTTTGATGGGGACGGTGTAGAGGGAGCTTTACTCTGTATCTAACCTCGTGCTGTACCTGTCACAGAATCGCATCATTACAGTGCAGTGGAGGCCCTTCGGCCCATCGTGTTTACATCAACTTTTGAGTGCCCCTTAATCTAGCTATTGAATCCCATTTACCAGCACTTGGCCCCATAGCCTTGAATGTTATGATGATGCCAAGTGCTCATCCAGGTACTTTTTAAAGGATGTGAGGCTAACCCGCCTCCCCCACCCTCCCAGGCAGTGCATTCCAGACCCTCACCACTCTCTGGGTAACATAGTTTTTCCTCACATTCCCCCAAACCTCCTACCCCTCACCTTGAACTTATGTCCCCTTGTGACTGACCCTTCAACTAAGGGGAACAGCTGCTCCCTATCCACCCTGTCCATGCCCCTCATAATCTTGTACACCTCAATCAGGGTCACCCCTCAGTCTTCTCTGCTCCGACGAAAACTACCCAAGTCTGTCCAACCTCTCTTCATAACTTAAATGTTTCATCCCAGGCAACATCCTGGTCAATCTCCTCTGCACCCCCTCCAGTGCCATCACATCCTTCCTATAAAATGGTGACCAGAACTGCCCACAGTACTCCAGCTGTGGCCTCACCAAGGTTCATCCCACTCCAACATGACCTCCCTACTTTTGTAATCTATGCTTCAATTGATAAAGGCAAGTGTCCCATATGCCTTTTTCACCACCCCACTAACATGCCCCTCTGCCTTCAGGGATCTATGGACACACACGCCAAGATCCCTTTGTTCCTCAGAACTTCCTAGTGCCATGTCGTTCTTTGAATACTTCCTTGTCAAATTACTCCTTCCAAAGTGTATCACCTCACTTTTCAGGGTTAAATTCCATCTGCCACTTATCTGCCCATTTGACCATCCCGTCTATATCTTCCTGTAGCCCAAGACATTCAACCTCACTGTTAACCACCCGGCCAATCTTTGTGTCATCCGCAAACTTACTAATCCGAACCCCCACATAGTCATTTATGTCATTTATATAAATGACAAATAATAGGGGACCGAGAACAGATCCCTGTGGTACACCACTGGACACTGGCTTCCAGTCACTAAAGCATCCTTCTGTCATCACCCTCTGTCTCCTACAACTAAGCCAATTTTGAATCCACCTTATCAAATTCCCCTGTATCCCATGTGCCTTTGCCTTCTTTATAAGCCTCCCATGTGGGACCTTGTCAAGGGCTTTGCTGAAATCCATATAAATTACATCAACTGCACTACCCTCATCTACACACCTGGTCACCTCCTCAAAAAATTCAATCACATTTGTTAGGCATGACCTCCCTCTGACAAAGCCACGCTGACTATCCCTGATCAAACCTTGCCTCTCCAAGTGGAGATAGATTCTCTCCTTCAGAATTTTCTCCAATAGTTGCCTCACCACTGACGTGAGACTCACTGGCCTGTCGTCCCTGGCTTATCTCTACAACCCTTCTTAAATAGCGGAACCACATTAGCTGTTCTCCAGTCTTCTGACACCTCCCCCGTGGCCAGAGAGGAATTAAAAATTTGGATCAGACCCCCTGAGATCGCCTCCCTTGCCTCCCTCAGCAGTCTGGGACACAAAACATCTAGAACTGAAGATTTGTCCACTTTTAAGCCTGCCAACACCTCCAATGCCTTGTCACTCCTTATATCAACTTAAGAACCTCGCAGTCTCTCCCCCCCCCCCGAGTTCCATACCTTCATCTTCATTCTCTTGGGTGAAGTTGGCTGTGAAGTATTCATTCAACACTCTAGCAATGTCCTCTGGCTCCACCTATAGATTGCCCTCTTGGTCCCTACTCTTGCCCTGATTATCCTCTTCCCATTGACATACTTATAGAATATCTTGGGATTTTCCTTACTTTTACCAGCCAGAGCTTTCTCATATCCCCTCTTTGCTCTCCTAATTGCTTTCTTAAGCTCCACCCTGCACTGCCTGTACTCCACTAATGCCTCTGCTGATTTGCTTCCCATGTACTTGCTAAAAGCCTCTCTTTTCCTTCTCATCATAACCTGAATATCTCTGGTCATCCATGGTTCTCTGGGCTTGTTACTCCTTACCACCCTAGAGGGAACATGTTGAGCCTGTACCCTCCCCATTTCCTTTTTGAACACCCCCCACTGTTTCTCTGTTGATTTCCCCACAAGTAGCTGTTCCCAGTCTACCTTGGCCAGGTCCTGCCTTATTTTACTAAAGTCTGCTCTCCCCCAATCCAAAACATTTTTTTGCAACTTGTTGATTTCTTTGTCCATGACAAACTTATACTGTACCATGTTGTGATCGCTATTGCTAAAATGCTCCCCCACCACCATCTCAACCACCTGTCCGGTTTCATTCCCCAGAATTAGGTCCAGCAATGCACCGTCCCTTGTTAGACCCTCTACATATTGACCTAAAAAGGTCTCCTGTACACATTTCAAGAAATCCACTCCACCCAAGCCTTTAACACTATGTCTATCCCAATTAATGTTGGGAAAGTTGAAATCACCTAATATAATTACCCTATTGTTATTGTTTTTACACATCTCTGCAAATTCTGCACGTATTTGCTCCTCGATTTCCAGTGACTATCTGGGTGTCTGTAATAAACACCTAACAATGTGGCTGCCCCTTTTTTTATTCCTAAGCTCTACCCACAAAGCTTCATTCGATGCCCCCTCCAAGATATCATCTCTCCTTACTGCAGTAACTGACTCCTTAACTAATAATGCAATGCCTCCTCCTCTTTTACCCCCTTCCCTGTCTTGCCCGAAGACTCTACATCCAAGAACATTGAGCTGCCAATCCTGCCCCTCCCTCAACCATGTCTCAGTGATGGCTATTATATCACAATTCCATGTGTCAATCCTCACCCTTAACTCATCCGTTTTACCTATAATACTCCTGACATTAAAGTAGAGGCCATCCAGCCTTGCCTTACTCCCTTGAAGCTTAATGCATCTTTACTCCCTCTGACTTGATTGTTTTACTGTATTATGATGTGTCCCTATTCTGCTAACATTCTGTGTCCCCTCTCTCTGCCGAATTAGTTTAAACTCATCCCAACAGCCCTAGCAAACCCGCCCGCAAGGACGTTAGTCTCACTCTGGTTCAGATGTAGACCATCCCATTTGTACAGGTCCCACCTTCCCCAGAAACGGTCCCAGTGATCCAGGAATCTAAAACCCTCCCTCCTGCACCAACTCTTAAGCCATGTATTCTTCTGCATTATTCTCCTATTTCTGAGCTCGCTAGCACGTGGCACTGGGAGTAATTCAGAGATTACAACACGACAGGTCTTGCTTTTTAGTCTACTGCCTAACTCCCTGAATTCTTGATGCAAGACCTCATCCCTCTTTCTACCCATGTCATTGGTACCAACATGTACCATGACTTCTGCCTTATCACCCTCCCCCTTCAGGTTGCCCTGCAGCCATTCAGTGACATCCCGGACCCTGGCACCAGGGAGGCAACACACCATCCTGGAGTCACGTTGACGGCCACAGTAGCACCTATCTGTTCCCCTGACGATATAATCCCCTATTACTATTGCTCTTCCTCCCTTCCTCCCCTCCTGTACAGACAGGCTGCTTATGGTGCCAGAAGCTTGGCTCTGTCCACACTCCCTGGAGGAACCAGCACCCTCATCAGCCTCCAAAACAGAGTATCGATTTGACAGCGGGTCCCCAGGGGACTCCTGAACTACCTGCCTCTTTCTCTTGGACTGCCTGGTGGTCACTCATTCCCTTCCTTCCTCAAGTCCCTTCAGCTGCGGTGTGACCACCGCTCTAAATGTGCTACCACAATGCTCTCAGACTCACCGATGCACCACAGTGTCCCCAGCCACTGTTCCAGCTCTGAAACCCGAGCTTCCAGCTGGGCACACTTCCTGCACACATGCTGGTCCCGGGCACTGGAAATGTCCTTGGCATCCCACATGGATCAAAAGGAGTACTCCATGGCTTTGAGCTCTCCTGCCATGACTTATCCCTTTAAATTAAACCTTTTAAGCCAACTACTCTAGTCCATTCTTTCCTGATCCTCTTTACGGCAGAGTATACAAACTAAAAACCACAAAAAGACCTTAAACTATAAGCGATTAAAATAGTAGATACCATACCCACTGCCTACCACTGAATCCTTTCCCTTGTAGCCTCTCCTGCTGTAGCATGCTCTGAGGGTAAAGTACAGGATGGGGACAGTGCAGAGCGAGAGTTACTCTGTATCTAAACCCGTGCTGTACCTGTCCTGGGAGTGTTTGATGGGATTGGTGTAGAGGGAGCTTTACTCTGTATCTAACCCCGTGCTGTACCTGTCCTGGGAGTGTTTGATGGGGATGGTGTAGCGGGAGCTTTACTGTGTATCTAACCCCGTGCTGTACCTGTCCTGGGAGTGTTTGATGGGGATGGTGTAGCGGGAGCTTTACTCTGTATCTAACCCCGTGCTGTACCTGTCCTGGGAGTCTTTGATGGGGACAGTGTAGAGGGAGCTTTACTCTGTATCTAACCCCGTGCTGTACCTGTCCTGGGAGTGTTCGATGGAGACAGTGTGGCAGGAGAGTTGTTCTTTGATCATTGAGGGATTTAGGGTTAACCTTGCTTGAACAAGAGCACTTGTTAATTTGTATCATCCTGTTCTGTGAGCCCAGCTGTTGTGAAAGTTAGTGATGAGTTGTGATTCAGAAATTCTGACCTATCTAGCGCGCAGAGAGTGACGAATGGTTGTTTTGGCTGAGAGCCTATGACCATAATATTCCTGCTGCAGGGCACTTTCGATCTCCTGCTATTCCAGTGCTATACATGGTGTGCAAGTGTATGATGGGGACGGTGTAGAGGGAACTTTACTCTGTATCTAACCCCGTGCTGTACCTGTCCTGGGAGTGTTTGATGGGGACGGTGTAGAGGGAACTTTACTCTGTATCTAACCCTGTGCTGTACCTGTCCTGGGAGTGTTTGATGGGGACAGTGTAGAGGGAACTTTACTCTGTATCTAACCCCGTGCTGTACCTGTCCTGGGAGTGTTTGATGGGGACAGTGTAGAGGGAGCTTTAATCTGTATCTAACCCCGTGCTGTACCTGTCCTGGGAGTGTTTGATGGGGACAGTGTAGAGGGAGCTTTACTCTGTATCTAACCCCGTGCTGTACCTGTCCTGGGAGTGTTTGATGGGGACGGTGTAGATGGAGATTTACTCTGTGTCTAACCCCGTGCTGTACCTGTCCTGGGAGTGTTTGATGGTGACGGTGTAGAGGGAGCTTTACTCTGTATCTAACTCCGTGCTGTACCTGTCCTGGGAGTGTTTGATGGGGACAGTGTAGAGGGAGCTTTACTCTGTATCTAACCCCATGCTGTACCTGTCCTGGGAGTGTTTGATGGGGACTGTGAAGGGGGAGCTTTACTCTGTGTCTAACCCCGTGCTGTACCTGTCCTGGGAGTGTTTGATGTGGACAGTGAAGAGGGAGCTTTACTCTGTATCTAACCCCGTGCTGTACCTGTCCTGGGAGTGTTTGATGGGGAAAGCGTAGAGGGAGCTTTACTCTGTATCTAACCCCATGCTGTACCTGTCCTGGGAGTGTTTGATGGGGACAGTGTAGAGGGAGCTTTACTCTGTATCTAACCCCGTGCTGTACCTGTCCTGGGAGTGTTTGATGGGGACAGTGTAGAGGGAGCTTTACTCTGTATCTAACCCCGTGCTGTACCTGTCCTGGGAGTGTTTGACGGGGACGGTGTAGAGGGAGATTTACTCTGTGTCTAACCCCGTGCTGTACCTGTCCTGGGAGTGTTTGATGGGGACGGTGTAGAGGGAGCTTTACTCTGTATCTAACCCCGTGCTGTACCTGTCCTGGGAGTGTTTGATGGGGACAGTGTAGAGGGAGCTTTACTCTGTATCTAACCCCATGCTGTACCTGTCCTGGGAGTGTTTGATGGGGACAGTGTAGAGGGAGCTTTACTCTGTATCTAACCCCATGCTGTACCTGTCCTGGGAGTGTTTGATGGGGACGGTGTAGAGGGAGCTTTACTCTGTATCTAACCCCGTGCTGTACCTGTCCTGGGAGTGTTTGATGGGGACGGTGTAGAGGGAGTTTTACTCTGTATCTAACCCCGTGCTGTACCTGTCCTGGGAGTGTTTGATGGGGACGGTGTAGAGGGAGCTTTACTCTGTATTTAACCCCGTGCTGTACCTGTCCTGGGAGTGTTTGATGGGGACAGTGTAGAGGGAGATTTACTCTGTATCTAACCCCGTGCTGTACCTGTCCTGGGAGTGTTTGATGGGGACGGTGTAGAGGGAGCTTTACTCTGTATCTAACACCGTGCTGTACCTGTCCTGGGAGTGTTTGATGGGGACAGTGTGGTAGGAGAGTTGTTATTTGATCATTGAGGGATTTAGGGTTAACCTTGCGCTCATTGCGCCTGAACGAGAGGCACTTTCTTAATTTGTATCATCCTGTTCTGTGAGCCCAGCTGTTGTGAAAGTTAATGATGAGTTGTGTTTCAGAAATTCTGACCTATCTAGCGCGCAGAGAGTGACGAATGGTTATTTTGGCTGAGAGCCTATGACCATAATATTCCTGCTGCAGGGCACTTTCGATCTCCTGCTATTCCAGATTGTGGCTTAATTAGAACCATCACTGCATTTGTGTTAGAGAGACCACATGTAACAACTTTCCTGAGTGTCCCTGCACCACCACTGCCCTTCTCTACTCAAGAGTTTCTATTGCCCATTCTCCATTTTCCTGCAGTGAAGATAGCTAACAAATAGTTGCACTGAGAGTGCAGCAGGACAAATACAAGCAGAGCTGTCAGCTGCTAGTTCAGCTGCACCTGAGGGAGTCTGATCCCCATAAACTAGGCCGGCACTGCCCCGGGCACCAATTTAGAGGGTCAGTGCTGAGGGAGCGCCGCACTGTGGGAGGGTCAGTGCTGAGGGAACGCCGCACTATCGGAGGGTCAGTGCTGAGGGAGCGCCGCACTGTCGGAGGGTCAGTGCTGAGGGAGCGCCGCACTGTCGGAGGGTCAGTGCTGAGGGAGTGGGTCACTGTCGGAGGGTCAGTGCTGAGGGAGCGCCGCACTGTCAGAGGGTCAGTGCTGAGGTAGTGGGTCACTGTCGGAGGGTCAGTGCTGAGGGAGTGGGTCACTGTGGAAGGGTCAGTGCTGAGGGAGCGCCGCACTGTCAGAGGGTCAGTGCTGAGGGAGCGCCGCACTGTGGGAGGGTCAGTGCTGAGGGAGTGCCGCACTGAGGGAGGGTCAGCGCTGAGGGAGCGTCGCACTGTCGGAGGGTCAGCGCTGAGGGAGTGCCGCACTGTCGGAGGGTCAGCGCTGAGGGAGCACCGCACTGTCGGAGGGTCAGCATTGAGGGAGAGCCACACTGTCGGAGGGTCAGTGCTGAGGGAGAGCCGCGCTGTCGGAGGGTCAGCGCTGAGGGAGCGCCGCACTGTCGGAGGGTCAGCGCTGAGGGAGCGCCGCACTGTCGGAGGTTCAGTGCTGAGGGAGTGGGTCACTGTGGGAGGCTCAGTGCTGAGGGAGCGCTGCACTGTCGGAGGGTCAATGCTGAGGGAGCGCCGCGCTGTCGGAGGGTCAGTGCTGAGGGAGCGCCACGCTGTCGGAGGGTCAGTGCTGAGGGAGCGCCGCGCTGTTGGAGGGTCAGTGCTGAGGGAGCGCCGCACTGTGGGAGGGTCCGTGCTGAGGGAGCGCTGCACTGTTGGAGGGTCAGTGCTGAGGGAGCGCCGCGCTGTCGGAGGGTCAGTGCTGAGGGAGCGCCGCGCTGTCGGAGGGTCAGTGCTGAGGGAGCGCCGCGCTGTTGGAGGGTCAGTGCTGAGGAAGCGCCGCACTGTGGGAGGGTCAGTGCTGAGGGAGCATGACCCTGAGAGACAGGATCAAATCCCAGCACAGCCTCTGGGGGAGGAAATAAACTTCAGCTGATCAATAAATCTGGAATTGAAAAGTTAATCTCTTTGACGGTGACCCTGAACTTATCCCCGATTGTCATAAAAACCCCGTCTGGTTCACTAATGCCCCCCGAGGGACTGAAATCTGCTGCCCTTCGCCGGTCTGGCCTACACGTGACTCCAGACCCTCTGCAGCGATGTGGCCCACTCTTAACTGCCCCCTCTGAAATGCCCCCCTCGGGGCACTCAACCGTGGGCAACCTCCCCGCGGGAGACGTTCTTTTTTTTAAAAATATTCCGGCCCTTGCGAGCTGGAGGTCGGAGGTCACAGTCAGGGCTGTATTATCAAACGGACAGTCCTAACATGTATATATTTTTTTGGCCCCTTTTCCAGGAGGACGTCAATCTCGGGGAATTGGAAAGCCAACACAGGGTCTGCCATGTTGGAACAAGTGGCCATGACGGACAGGTGAATGTATAACGCGGGGTTGGGACGACGCTGGGTTCAAACCCTCTTCTCGGCTCAGTTGGACCCCCCTCGGGTGCCAAGGGTGCGGCGATTGAGGAGGGAGGGCGTGGGTGGATGGGAGTGGAACCAGACTCCTGGGCGCCTGACCCCACGTTCCCTTTTCGAAAGGGGCCCAGGGTCGGGTTTCCGGCCAAGGCTTAGTGCTTCCGTCGCCAGCTGGGGTGAAGGCAGGGCCCCGTTGAGGGCCGGTTGGGAGATCGCCAGCCCAGCGGGGCCTCACATGGCCGCCGGGGGGAGGGAGCGGGGAAACCCGAGGGAGGGTGAGGAGGATGGAGGGAGGGCGGCCAGCCCGTGAGTGCCTGGAGCGCAGGCCTGAGAGGGCACAAACTAGGCCTCAGCCAGGAGCCTGGGGCTTGGGATAGGAGACTAGGCCCTGAGATGGGAGAATAGCGGCCTAGAGGAGCACTGATCCTGGATGTAAGAGAACAGGGCTTAAGAGAACTGTGCAAGGCCTGCAGATCAGGCTACAGAGTCTGGGATAGAGGTCCAGGCCCTGAGACCAAGCCTGGTGATTGGAGTACAGGCCCTGGGACTGGAGTCCGGGGCCCTGGGCAAGAATACAGTTCAGGAGAAAGTAATATGGGGCCTGAGACAGGGAAACGGGGCCTGAGACTGGGATACAGGGCCTGAGACACAAATACAGGGTCTAACATGGGAACACAGGCCCTGATATAGGAATACAGGCTAGAGGTAGGAATACAGGCCTTGATATAGAAGTATAGGGCCTGAGACAGGAATACAGGCCTGAGACAGGAATACAGGCCTGAGACAGGAATACAGGGCCTGAAACAATATTACCGGGCCCGAGGCGAGAGGATAGGGCCTGATATAGGAGTATAGGGCCTGAGACAGGAGTACAGGGCCTGAGTCAGGAGTACAGGCCCCAAGACAGGGATTCAGTCCCAAGACGGGAATCCGGGGCCTGAGACGGGAATCCGGGGCCTGAGACGGGAATCCGGGGCCTGAGACGGGAATCCGGGGCCGGAGACGGAATCCGGGGCCTGAGGCAGGAGTATAGGGCCTCAGGAGTACAGGCTCTGAGATACTGTCCTGCATCGGAGTGTAGAAGACCTGTAATAGTGGTAAAGGGCCTGTAATAGCTGTACAGGATTTGTAATAGGGCCTGTCATAAGGATACAAGGCCCAGACGACCAGAGTCTGAAATATTTTAGATGCCCCAGTTGGTCACCCAAGAGGTCAAGGTGCCAACACACTGAAGCTTTCCCTCTCTGTCACCAGGTATAAGCTCTGGGCAGACGAATGTTCCGAGATGTTCGGCGGGATTGAGATCTGTGCAGTCGAAGTAATTCACGGGAAAGATGGACGAGACCACATCATTGAGGTGAGAGGTCAAGCACGAGC
The DNA here is from genome assembly GCA_026770705.1 of Isurus oxyrinchus. Lineage (NCBI taxonomy): Eukaryota > Metazoa > Chordata > Chondrichthyes > Lamniformes > Lamnidae > Isurus > Isurus oxyrinchus. The sequence continues at coordinate 115,031 of JANJGN010000874.1, read as the reverse complement.
TCATTTGGTGGCTGGTGACAAATGGATAATCGCTAAAGATAGTTGCCTTCTGATAAGCTTCAAAGCACTCAGTGGTCAAGCATGTGGGTTTGAGACCCCACTCCAGACATTGGGTCCCGTAATCCAATCCCAACAGCCAGAGGGAGCACCGCACTGTTGGAGGGTCAGTGCTGAGGGAGTGCCGCACTGTGGGAGGGTCAGTGCTGAGGGAGCGCCGCACTGTCGGAGGATCAGCGCTGAGGGAGCGCCGCACTGTCGGAGTGTCAGTCCTGAGGGAGTGCCGCACTGTCGGAGGGTCAGTGCTGAGGGAGCGCCGCACTGTGGGAGGGTCAGTGCTGAGGGAGTGCCGCACTGTCGGAGGGTCAGTGCTGAGGGAGCGCCGCACTGTGGGAGGGTCAGTGCTGAGGGAGCGCCGCACTGTCGGAGGGTCAGCACTGAGGGAGTAGCGCACTGTGGGAGGGTCAGTGCTGAGGGAGCGCCGCACTGTCGGAGGGTCAGTGCTGTATCAATCCCCAATCGAATCCCACTGTCTCGCGCGCTCTCGTAACAACAACAGAAAACCCTGTAAACACTCAGCAGGCCAGGCAGCATCTGCGGAGAGAGAAACAGAGTTCAGATCTCAGGTCGGTGTCGCTTCACCTGAACTGAGAAACGTTGGAAACGTGAAAGGCTTTAGGGCGGTGAGAGTGGGGGAAGTTGAGGTGGGGGTGGGGAAGGAAGAATAAACGGAACGGTCTGTGAGGGGTGGGGGCAGGAGAGGTCAAACGACCAGAGGGTTCATGGTGCAAGACCAGAGGGAACGTTAACAGGACAAGTCAGGAAAGTAAAGAGGGGGGGGGGGGGCTAGACAAGGTGTGAATGGCAGGATAGCAGTCGTCTGACCTCAGTAGAGAGGGATTGGGGTAGAAGAGTGGCGGCTCCGCATTCCTGACTAAGAGCAGATCCCCGCCTTTCCCTGTCCTGTCACCCCGCTGAGCTACAGAGAGATTTGTTTGCCGTGTGACTGGCGGGATCGCAAGTCCGGGAGAGGGGAGCGGTCAGAGGGCGAGTCGGGGGTTGGGGGCGGGGGGGGGGGGTGGGGGGGCGGTGGGAGGGTGCTGAGAGAGGGTGGGTCAGGGACCAAATGCAGGGGGGGGTTGTAGGGGGAGGGGTGGAGGGAAAGGGGCCACAACCCGAAATTTTGGGGGGGGGGGGTGGTGGTGGGTTGTTGGAGGAGGAGAGAGAGGCTGAGGGTTGGGGAGGAGGTGGATGTTCAGCGGATCCACTGGCAGATGTCGAGCGTCGCTGCAAACTTAAGTAAGTTTCGCATTATTCCGCTTTTTTTTTAAAAAAAAAGATGACTTGCTGTATTTTGCTTCTCGATGACCCGCTCGTATTTATTTTCACGCGTAAGGCGTGGATTTTTCTGCTAGCCTACACGCGTCGTTCTGTAACATGACATGAGGGAGAAGCAGCAAAGCAGGGATAATTTAGTGAGGTGGTTGACGTGGCTCTTGTGTCGCGGGGTCCTATTGCTGCAGGCCGCACTGGCTTGAAAAAAAAGCAAAGATCACTGCGACGGGAGCCGGAGGCTACAAAGGGGGCCAAGGACAAAGTCCGAAACAAAACCGGGGTGTGGGGGGGGGGCTGCGGGAGCCTAGGACCTAAAGTTGTTAAGTTCGGGGCCAAGTCCGAGGAAGCTGCGAAGCGGCGAAGAGGCGTGTTGGTCTTTTCAGTTGACCGCTCATCGGGACGCTTGCCGGAGCTCCAATTGTCAGGCGGAGGGCGGCAGTTTGTGCCGTTAGGCGAAGGGCGTGCTGATTGGTTGGCAGGTGGCGTTGACGTGGAGAATGCGCCGCGGACGGTGACCGACAGTTAACTGCCAAGTGTTGTTTGCAACTTAAACCAGGCAGCTTGACCCTGATTGGTCAAGGCGTTGCCCACCCCCCACCCCCGCCCCCCCCCCCCCACCGAGGAATGAGTCAGCGAGCGGCTGTCGCTTATTTTGTTCAGCTAAAACAGGCGCAACGTGTATACATGTTCTTCCTGACTGAAAAGAGTCAGCACTCTCTTCACGTGCAGTACAAATTGTTGTTTCCCCCCTGAGGAATGAATCAGCGAGCGGCTGTCGCTTATTTTGTTCAGCTAAAACAGGCGCAACGTGTATATATGTTCTTCCTGTCTGAAAAGAGTCAGCACTCTCTTCACGTGCAGTACAAATTGTTGTTTCCCGCCCCACTTACTTACATTGGTATTCTTGCGAGTGTCCTGATAAAGCTCTGACATGTCTTTTTTCAGTGTTACTCAAGTTCTGCACGACCAAACGTGCCGACTCGAAAGATAGTATAGGTGCATTTAAAGGGAGGAAGCTTCTCACAAGATGGAGAAGGGAACAGAGGGTTATGTTGGAGAGTGAGATGAGGAAATACGGGGGGAAGGTTCGAGTGGAGAATAAACGCCAGCACTGGTTTGTGGCCAGAATGGCCTGTTTCCATGTCCTATGTGACCCGGAGCTTGTGTGGAGTCTATTTTATTCGTTCACGGGATGTTGGCATCGCTGGCCAGGCCCAGCATTTATTGCCCCATCCCTAATTGCCCCCTTGAGAAGGTGGTGGGTGAGCCGCCTTCTTGAGCCGCTGCAGTCCCCGTGTGGTGTAGGTACACCCACCGTGCTGTTAGGGAGGGAGTTCCAGGATTTTGTCCCGTGTGGTGTAGGTACACCCACCGTGCTGTTAGGGGGGAGTTCCAGGATTTTGTCCCGTGTGGTGTAGGTACACCCACCGTGCTGTTAGGGAGGGAGTTCCAGGATTTTGTCCCCGTGTGGTGTAGGTACACCCACCGTGCTGTTAGGGAGGGAGTTCCAGGATTTTGTCCCGTGTGGTGTAGGTACACCCACCGTGCTGTTAGGGAGGGAGTTCCAGGATTTTGTCCCGTGTGGTGTAGGTACACCCACCGTGCTGTTAGGGAGGGAGTTCCAGGATTTTGTCCCGTGTGGTGTAGGTACACCCACCGTGCTGTTAGGGAGGGAGTTCCAGGATTTTGTCCCGTGTGGTGTAGGTACACCCACCGTGCTGTTAGGGAGGGAGTTCCAGGATTTTGACCCAGCGACAGTGAAGGAACGGCCGATATACTTCCAAGTCGGGATGGTGAGGGGCTCGGAGGGGAACTTGCAGGTGGTGGTGTTCCCCATGTGTCTGCTGCCCTTGTCCTTCTAGGTGGTAGAGGTGGTGGGTTTGGGCGGCGCTGTCGAAGGAGCCTTGGCGAGTTGCTGCAGTGCATCTTGTAGATGGTACACACACTGCTGCCCCTGTGCGTCGGTGGTGGAGGGAGTGAATGTTTGTGGATGGGGTGCCGATCGAGCGGGGCTGCTTTGTCCTGGATGGTGTCGAGCTTCTTGAGTGTTGTGGGAGCTGCACTCATCCAGGCAAGTGGGGAGTATCCCATCACACTCCTGACTTGTGCCTTGTAGATGGGGGACAGGCTTTGGGGAGTCAGGAGGTGAGTTACTCTCCGCAGGATTCCCAGCCTCTGACCTGCTCTTGTAGCCACAGTATTTATCTGGCTGGGTCCAGTTCAGTTTCTGGTCAATGGTAACCCCCAGGATGTTGATAGTGGGGGATTCAGTGATGGTAATCCCATTGAACGTCAAGGGGCGATGGGTAGATTCTCTCTTGTTGGAGATGGTCATTGCCTGGCACTTGTGTGGCACGAATGTTACTTGCCACTTGTCAGCCCCAAGCCTGGATGTTGTATAAGTGGAACAGTGAGGCAGACCAGGGGCAGGGAGGTCAGAGTGGGAGCATGAGAGCGAATGGTAACGAGAGGCAAGAGAAAGCTTCAGGGACAGCTCCGCAGCCGGGAAAGGAGGCCATCCTACCCCTCGAGCCGATGCTCTCCCCTTTTCCCGTCGCCTTCAAATATTTTTTGAACTTGCCTTTCGACTGCCGGCCCCCCACCCCACCCCCCCCCCCCCACCACCACATGCAGTGACAGTGCCCCATCGCCGTGGGCTCTCCGTGTCGAGAAACGCCTCCCAACACCTCCCCCTCTCGCTTGCTCTGAAGGATAGTTGGCCAGAAGGAAGGGGGAGGCTGCAATTCTCAGAAACGCGGCTTTCCATCACCAACCCTTGCACATAAACAAGATCTGTCTCTCCCAAGGCTTTCCAGTAACTAACCTTAGATCCCTGGATGGGCTCTTCACTTCCGGAGTGACGTCTGGAAGATAAAGCATTTCTCAGAACTTGGAACAGGAGGGGGCCCCATTCAACCCGCCTCCTCGAGCCTGTTACACAGGAACAGGAGGAGGCCCCATTCAACCCGCCTCCTCGAGCCTGTTACACAGGAACAGGAGGAGGCCCCATTCAGCCCCTCTCGAGCCTGTTACACAGGAACAGGAGGAGCCCATTCATCCCCCTCCTCAAGCCTGTTACACAGGACCAGGAGGAGGCCCATTCAGCCCCTCTCGAGCCTGTTACACAGGAACAGGAGGAGACCATTCATTCCCTCTCGAGCCTGTTACACAGGAACAGGAGGAGGCCCATTCAGCCCCTCTCGAGCCTGTTACACAGGAACAGGAGGAGACCATTCAGCCCCTCTCGAGCCTGTTACACAGGAACAGGAGGAGGCCCCATTCAGCCCCCTCTCGAGGCTGTTACACAGGAACAGGAGGAGGCCCCATTCAGCCCCCTCTCGAGGCTGTTACACAGGAACAGGAGGAGGCCCATTCAGCCCCTCTGGAGCCTGTGACACAGGAACAGGAGGAGGCCATTCAGCCCCTCTCGAGCCTGTTACACAGGAACAGGAGGAGGCCCATTCAGCCCCTCTGGAGCCTGTGACACAGGAACAGAAGGAGGCCCATTCAGCCCCTCTGGAGCCTGTGACACAGGAACAGGAGGAGGCCATTCAGCCCCTCTGGAGCCTGTGACACAGGAACAGGAGGAGGCCATTCAGCCCCTCTGGAGCCTGTTACACAGGAACAGGAGGAGGCCATTCAGCCTCCCTCCTCGAGCCTGTTCTGCCATCCAATGAGATCATATCTGATCTGTGACCTATCTCCATCTACCCACCTCCGCCCCGTATCCCTGAATACCCTTTTGATTAACAAAAATCTCTCAATCTCCCAGATTTAAAACCATCTGACCCGGCATCGATGGCCGTTTGGCGGGGAGAGAGAGTTCCAAACTCTGACCACCCTTTGTGTGTAGGGCTCTCTCCTCATTTCCCTCCTGAAGGGTCTGCGCCTCCTTTTCAGACTCTGGCCCCCCTCGTCCCAGACTCACCCCCCACCCGACCAGCGGGAATCAGGGTCTCTCTCTCTCTCTATCGACCCTCTCAGCTCCCCCTCCCAGAATATCTCGAGAACTTCGACCGAATCACCCCCCGGGACCCTCTACACCCCAGGGATCTCAGCGCCAGTTTGTGTTTAATCCCTCCTCGGAATTTAACCCTCGGAGTCCCGGGATTGTTCCGGTAAATCAACCCTGAGTTCCCCCCACCCACCCCGAGGTCAGTATCCCCTTCCTGAGGTGTGTGTGGGGCCCGGAGCCCCTCACAGTCGCTCCAGGTGTTGGTCTAACTAGGGCTTTGTATAACTGAAGCATGACCTCTAGCCCCCTTTGTATCCTGGTCCTCGAGATAGAAAGGCCAGGGTTTTGTAAGCCTTTCCGATTATGTTCTGTGTACGTGGATCCCCTCCCCCCGAGTCTCCACTTTGAGTCCCCCAGCAAGTTCCATACTTTTGCAGTCGACTGCCTATTCCTCAAGATCCCAGTGCGGCTTCTCTAACCTCCACCCACCAGAGGAGATTCACCAGGATGTTGCCTGGGATGAAACATTTAAGTTATGAAGAGAGGTTTGGACAGACTTGGGTTGTTTTCGTTGGAGCAGAGAAGACTGAGGGGCGACCCTGATCGAGGTGTACAAGATTATGAGGGGCACGGACAGGGTGGGTAAGGAGCAGCTGTTGCCCCTTAGTTGAAGGGTCAGTCACGAGGGGGCATAAGTTCAAGGTGAGGGGGCAGGAGGTTTAGGGGGGGGATGTGAGGGAAAGCTTTTTTACCCAGAGGGTGGTGAGGGTCTGGAACGCGCTGCCTGGGAGGGTGGGGGAGGCGGGTTAGCCTCACATCCTTTAAAAAGTACCTGGATCAGCACTTGGCATCGTCATAACGTTCAAGGCTATGGGGCCAAGTGCTGTCAATGGGGTTAGGGAGGAAGGTCAGGTGTTTCTCACGGTGTCGGTGCAGACTCGATGGGCCGAAGGGCCTCTTCACTGTGAGATTCCCTCTCTAAAAGGCTCCCATGTTGTACCCGACTCCGGCCCTCACTCCGGCCACACTACCGAGGCAGGGCTGGACCATCCTTTAGACTCGGCGCCATCGCTGACCCTCTCTCCGTCAACAACTCCGCCCGTTCTCCCTCGGTAACGTCGCCCGGCTTTGCCCGTGCCTCAGCTCTTCGGCTGCCGAAGTCCTCGTCCGTGCCTTCGTCCCCTCCAGACGCAACTATTCCAACCCTCTCCGGACGGCTCACCTGTGTCCTACCCTCCGGGAACTTCAGCTCAGCCAAATGCTCCGCCCCAACTCCAGCCGCTACACCCCTCCCTATCTCTGTAACCTCCTCCAGCCCCTACACCCCTCCCTATCTCTGTAACCTCCTCCAGCCCCTACACCCCTCCCTATCTCTGTAACCTCCTCCAGCCCCTACACCCCTCCCTATCTCTGTAACCTCCTCCAGCCCCTACAACCCTCCCTATCTCTGTAACCTCCTCCAGCGCCTACACCCCTCCCTATCTCTGTAACCTCCTCCAGGCCCTACACCCCTCCCTATCTCTGTAACCTCCTCCAGCCCCTACACCCCTCCCTATCTCTGTAACCTCCTCCAGCCCCTACAACCCTCCCTATCTCTGTAACCTCCTCCAGCCCCTACAACCCTCCCTATCTCTGTAACCTCCTCCAGCCCCTACAACCCTCCCTATCTCTGTAACCTCCTCCAGCGCCTACAACCCTCCCTATCTCTGTAACCTCCTCCAGCCCCTACAACCCTCCCTATCTCTGTAACCTCCTCCAGCCCCTACAACACACCCTATCTCTGTAAACCCCTCCAGCCCCTACACACCTCCCTACCTCTGTAACCTCCTCCAGGCCCTACACCCCTCCCTATCTCTGTAACCTCCTCCAGCCCCTACACCCCTCCCTATCTCTGTAACCTCCTCCAGCCCCTACAACCCTCCCTATCTCTGTAACCTCCTCCAGCCCCTACAACCCTCCCTATCTCTGTAACCTCCTCCAGCCCCTACAACCCTCCCTATCTCTGTAACCTCCTCCAGCGCCTACAACCCTCCCTATCTCTGTAACCTCCTCCAGCCCCTACAACCCTCCCTATCTCTGTAACCTCCTCCAGCCCCTACAACACACCCTATCTCTGTAAACCCCTCCAGCCCCTACACACCTCCCTACCTCTGTAACCTCCTCCAGCCCCTACACCCCTCCCTATCTCTGTCAGCTCCTACAACCCTCCCCAACTCTGCCAACTCCTCCAAGCCCTTAGCACGCGGGGTCAAATGCTGTCTGACTTACCCTCCCGTGAGGTGCCTCGGGGATATTTTACGAGGTTAAAGGCGATATATAAACGTAGGCGCTGCCAGGTTCGGGATTTTGTTTCATGTTCTGACAATCGGCCAGCTTTTGGTTTGTGTTCATTCTTTTCCCAGCCTGAGAGAAATGTTCTTGGCGAATTCCAAGGTTCTGTTTGAATTTAATGCTGCAAAAGGATATGACCTCTGGGCTTTGGGCCTCTCTCTGTCTCTCTCTCTCTCTCTCTATTCCCCTCCATTTCATGCCCTGTTAGTGCATCAACAGATGAAATCGGTGGGATAGGAGAGGCAGAGAGGGACCAGACAGCAGGTAAATCACCTCCTGCCTCAGGCTGACCGACGCTGTGGTCAATTTTTATAGGGTGGCCGCCTTGCTAGTGAGTGAGGGCCTGGTGCTCCCAGGCTGGGTGCCTTGGGCCTGCTTCCGCCATTTTAAGCAGATCACGGGGCAGGCCCGACTGCGACCTCGAATCTGCAGCCCGCCTGCCGCCGATGACCTCTCACCCCCGCCTGGCTGACCAAGAATCTCGCCACCTTGGCACTCCCCCTCCCACCCTTGACCCACCCCCTTTTCTACCCCCCCCCACCCCCCCCACCCCCAACAACACACGCCGGACCCTCTGGAACTGGCACAATCCACCTCCCCGCAGACCACCCCTTGGAATCATCCATTAAAACCGCGGCCGATCTCTACCTTAACCCCCGCCCTGGTTCCGTGACCCTTAACCCCGCTTGACCCTGACGCGAATCGGTCCATCTCGGGTTAGAAATTTCCAAGCGACCTCCGCACCCCCACCCTCCACCGGCCTCGATGGACGTTTTGTGGCTGGGGAGGCGGGTGGGGTTGTGTAGGAGGCAAGGGGGAGAGAGTTTTCCACCTTCCTGCTCCCCTTTGTGTGATGAGTCACTTCCTGACATCACCCCTGAAGAGCCTGGCTCTCGGTTTAAGGTTCTGACCCCTCGTTCGGGACGAGTGCTCCCCGCAACCTCCCATCCTGGGAACTGGCAAAATTCAGTCAGCCGGGTCGAGAGACTGGCTGACAGAGGAGAACCTCATACCCCTACGGAGGTCAGTCCCTGCAGAGCGGAGCTGCCATTCATTGATATCTGTCTCTGATTGGGAGACACTCTCTGTAAAAGGGGTCCCTGATGGAGAGACTCCCTCAGCACTGACCCTCCGACAGTGCGGCGCTCCCTCAGCACTGACCCTTCGACAGTGCGGCGCTCCCTCAGCGCTGACTCTCTGACATTGCGGCGCTCCCTCAGCGCTGACCCTCCGACAGCGTGGCGCTCCCTCAGCACTGACCCTCCGACAGCGCGGCGCTCCCTCAGCGCTGACCCTCCGACAGTGCGGCGCTCCCTCAGCACTAACTCCCCAAGAGCGCAGCGCTCCCTCAGCACTGACCCTCTGACACTGCGGCGCACCCTCAACACTGACGCTCTGAGACTGCGGCGCACCCTCAACACTGACCCTCCGACAGTGCGGCGCTCCCTCAGCACTGACCCTCCGATAGTGTGGCGCTCCCTCAGCGCTGACCCTCCCACAGTGCGGCGCTCCCTCAGCACTGACCCTCCCACAGTGTGGCGCTCCCTCAGCACTGACCCTCCCACAGTGCGGCGCTCCCTCAGCACTGACCCTCCGACAGTGCGGCGCTCCCTCAGCGCTGACCCTCCCACAGTGCGGCGCTCCCTCAGCACTGACCCTCCGACAGTGTGGCGCTCCCTCAGCACTGACCCTCCCACAGTGCGGCGCTCCCTCAGCACTGACCCTCCGACAGTGTGGCGCTCCCTCAGCACTAACTCCCCAAGAGCGCAGCGCTGCCTGAGCACTGGCCCTCTGACACTGCGGCGCACCCTCAACACTGACCCTCTGACACTGCGGCGCACCCTCAACACTGACCCTCCGACAGCGCGGTGCTCCCTCAGCACTGACTCTCGAGGTAGGTGTGGGGCCTGCAGTCTCTGGGGTGGGATTAGAACCCACCACCTTCTGACTATGAACTGGGAATGAAATCCAATATGTCACAAATGATAACATGAATACAAGGTCCTCTTTCACTGTTAGTCAATATCTTGAAGTTGATGCCAAGCCTATGAACGTGATATAGTTTCACCTGACCTGCAGTTGAGGCAGTTATTAACTAACTGGGTGAATTGGGCGGAAGTATTGAATCAATTTACACTGAACACCATGCTCATTCCTTTTCCAGAGAAACATGAAGTAATTGTTTCGTCAGTTAATGAGACGCATTGTCAGCCAGGATTGTGAAAAGGTCACTCTGTCTACTTGGCACATCTCAGAAAAGAGAGAGAGACAGAGAGAGAGAGAGAGAGAGGCAGAAGGAAATACACAGACAGGGAAAGATGGGGGGATACAGAAAGAGTGCAAGAAATGGAGGGGCATAGAGAGAGAGAAAGAGAGAGGCAGTGAGAGAGAGAGAGAGAGAAATGAGAGAGACAGGGACAGAGAGAGAGAGGAAGAGGGAGTGCGGCGCTCCATCAGCATGGAGGCACAGAGGTAGCAGCACACAGAACCCTGCACTCTGAATTCCAATCGGGATAGAGGGAGGTTGAAAATCTGCAGATACACCCAGATATACCCCACACCCCTCACTGTAACACTCTGACATACCCCACACCCCTCACTGTAACACTCTGATATACCCCACACCCCTCACTGTAACACTCTGATATACCCCACACCCCTCACTGTAACACTCTGATATACCCCACACCCCTCACTGTAACACTCTGATATACCCCACACCCCTCACTGTAACACTCTGATATATCCCACACCCCTCACTGTAACACTCTGATATACCCCACAACCCTCACCATAACACTCTGATATACCCCACACCCCTCACTGTAACACTCTGATATACACCACACACCTCACTGTAACACTCTGATATACCCCACACCCCTCACTGTAACACTCTGATATACCCCACACCCCTCACTGTAACACTCTGATATACCCCACACCCCTCACTGTAACACTCTGATATACCCCACACCCCCCAATGTAACACTCTGATATACCCCACACCCCTCACTGTAACACTCTGATATACCCCACACACCCCAATGTAACACTCTGATATATCCCACACCCCTCACTGTAACACTCTGATATACCCCACACCCCTCACTGTAACACTCTGATATACCCCACATCCCTCACTGTAACACTCTGATATAACCCACACCCCTCACTGTAACACTCTGATATACCCCACACCCCTCACTGTAACACACTGATATACCACACCCCCTTCACTGTAACACTCTGATATACCCCACACCCCTCAATGTAACACTCTGATATACACCACACACCTCACTGTAACACTCTGATATACCCCACACCCCCCAATGTAACACTCTGATATACCCCACACCCCTCACTGTAACACTCTGATATACCCCACACACCCCAATGTAACACTCTGATATATACCACACCCCTCACTGTAACACTCTGATATACACCACACCCTTCACTGTAACACTCTGATATACCCCACACCCCTCACTGTAACACTCTGATATACCCCACACACCTCACTGTAAAACCCTGATATACCCCACACCCCTCACTGTAACACTGACAAACCCCACAACCCTCACTGTAACACTGACATACACAACAACCCTCACTGTAACACTGGTGTACCCCACACCCCTCACTGTAACACCCAGATACACCCCTCACTGTAACACTGACATACCTCACACCCATCACTGTAACACACTGATACAGCCCTCACACCTCACTGTAACACTGATATACACCACATCCCTTACTGTAACACTCTGATATACCCCACAGCCCTCACTGTAACACTCTGATATATCCCACACCCCTCATTGTAACACTGACATAGACCACAGCCCTCACTGTAACACCCTGATATGCCACTCACCCCTCACTGTAACACTCTGATATACCTTAAACCCCTCACTGTAACACTCTGATATATCCCACCCCTCACTGTAACACTGATATATCACACACCCATCACTGTAACACTCTGATATATCCCACACCCATCACTGTAACACTCTGATATACCCCACAGCCATCACTGTAACACCCTGATATACCCAACACCCCTCACTGTAACACTCTGATATCCCCCCACACCTCACTGTAACACTCTGATATACACCACAGCCCTCACTGTAACACTCTAATATACCCCACACTTCTCACTGTAACATTGATATACCCCACGCACCTCACAGTAACACACTGATATACCCACACCCCTAACTGTAACACTGACATACACCACACTTATCACTGTTACACTCTGATAAACACAGCACACCTCACTATTACACTGATATACCCCACACACTTCCCTGTAACACTGACAGACCGTGCACCCCTCACTGTAACATTCTGATATACCCCACACCCCTCACAGTTACACTCCGATATTCCCCACACCCCTCACTGTAACAGTGACATACCCCACAACAGTCACTGTTACACTCTGATATACCCAACACCCCTCACTGTTACACTCTGATATACCCCACACCCCTCACTGTAACACTCTGATATACCCCACATCCCTCACTGTAACACTCTGATATACCCCACACCCCTCAGTGTAACACTGATATACCTAACACCCCTCACTGTAACACTCTGATATATCCCACACCCTTCACTGTAACACTCTGATATATCTGACACCCCTCACTGTAACACTCTGATATACCGCACACCCCTCACTGTAACACTCTGATATACCCCATACACCTCACTGTAACACTCTGATATACCCCACATCCCTCACTGTAACACTCTGATATACCCCACACCCCTCACTGTAACACTCTGGAATATCCCACACACCTCACTGTTACACTCTGATATATCCCACACCCCTCACTGTAACACACTGATATACCCGACACCAATCAAAGTAACACTCTGATATATCCCACACCCCTCACTGTAACACACTGATATACCCGACATCACTCAATGTAACACTCTGATATATCCCACAACCCTCACTGTAACACTGTGATATACACCACACACCTCACTGTAACACACTGATATATCCCACAACCACTCACTGTAACATTCTGATATACCCCACACCCCACACTGTAACACTCTGATATACCCCACACCCCTCACTGTAACACTCTGATATACCCCACACACCCCAATGTAACACTCTGATATACCCCACACCACTCACTGTAACACTCTGATATAGCCCACACCCCTCACTGTAACAATCTGATATACCCCACACAACGCTCAATGCAACACTCTGATATACCCCACATCCCTCACTGTAACACTCTGATATACCCCACACCCCTCAACGTAACACTCTGATATACACCACACACCTCACTGTAACACTCTGATATACCCCACACCCCCCAATGTAACACTCTGATATACCCCACACCCCTCACTGTAACACTCTGATATACCCCACACACCCCAATGTAACACTCTGATATATCCCACACCCCTCACTGTAACACTCTGATATACCCCACACCCCTCACTGTAACACACTGATATACCACACCCCCTTCACTGTAACACTCTGATATACCCCACACCCCTCAATGTAACACTCTGATATACCCCACACCCCTCACTGTAACACTCTGATATACCCCACACACCTCACTGTAAAACCCTGATATACCCCACACCCCTCACTGTAACACTGACAAACCCCACAACCCTCACTGTAACACTGACATACACAACAACCCTCACTGTAACACTGGCGTACCCCACACCCCTCACTGTAACACCCAGATACACCCCTCACTGTAACACTGACATACCTCACACCCATCACTGTAACACACTGATACAGCCCTCACACCTCACTGTAACACTGATATACACCACATCCCTTACTGTAACACTCTGATATACCCCACAGCCCTCACTGTAACACTCTGATATATCCCACACCCCTCATTGTAACACTGACATAGACCACAGCCCTCACTGTAACACCCTGATATGCCACTCACCCCTCACTGTAACACTCTGATATACCTTAAACCCCTCACTGTAACACTCTGATATATCCCACCCCTCACTGTAACACTGATATATCACACACCCATCACTGTAACACTCTGATATACCCCACACCCCTAACTGTAACACTCTGATATACCCCACATCCCTCACTGTGACACTCTGATATAACCCATATCCTCACTGTAATACTCTGATATACCTCACACCCCTCACTGTAACACAGATAAACCCCACAGCCCTCACTGTAACACTCTGATATACCCCACACCCCTCACAGTAACACTGATATACGCTACACCCCTCACTGTAACACTGATATATCCCACACCCCTCACTGTAATACTCTGATATACTGCACAACCTTCACTGTAACACTCTGATATACCACACACCGCTCACTGTAACACTGATATACCGCAGACCCCTCACAATAACACTCTGATATACCCCACCCCCCTCACTGTAACACACTGATATACCCCACAACCCTCACAGTAACACTCTGATAACCCCACACCCCTCACAGTAACACTCCAATATACCCCACCCCCCTCACTGTAACACTCTGATATAACCCACACCCCTCACTGTAACACTGATAAACTCCACAGCCCTCACTGTAACACTTTGATATACCCCACACTCCTCACATTAACACTGATATACGCCACACCCCTCACTGTAACACTCTGATGTACTGCACAACCCTCACTGTAACAGTCTGATATACCCCACACCCCTCACAGTAACACTCTGGTATACCACACACACCTCACTGTAACACTCTGATATACCCCACACCCCTCACTGTAACACACTGACACACCCCACACCCCTTACTGTAACACTCTGATATACCCCACAGCCCTCACTGTAACACACTGATATACCCCACACCCCTCACTGTAACACTCTGATATACCCCACACCCCTCACTGTAACACTCTGATATACCCCACACCCCTCACTGTAACACTGATATATCCCACATCCCTCACTGTAATACTCTGATATACCCCACACCCCTCACTGTAACGCTGATAAACCCCACACCTCTCACTGTAACACTCTGATATAAACCACACACCTGACTGTAACACTCTGATATATCCCACACCCCTCACAGTAACAATCTGATATGCACCACACACCTGACTGTAACACTCTGATATATCTCACGCCCCTCGCTGTAAACCTCTGATAAACCCAACACCCCTCACTGTAACACCCTGATCTACCCCACACCCCTCATTGTAACACTCTGATATACCCCACACCCCTCACTGGAACACTCTGATATACCCCACACTCCTCACTGGAACACTCTGATATACCCCACACCCCTCACTGTAACACTGATATACACCACACCCCTCACTGTAACACACGGATATACCCCACACCCTTCACTGTAACATTCTGATATACCCCACACACCTCACTGTAACACACTGATATACCCCACACCCCTCACTTTAACACTGATATACCCCACACCAGTCAGTGTAACAAAGATATATCCCACACCCCTCACTGTAACACTCTGATATACACCACACAAGTCACTGTAACACACTGATAAACCCCACACCCCTCTCTGTAACAATCTGATATACCCCACACCCCTCACAGTAACACTGATATACCCCACACCCCTCACAGTAACACTCCGATATACCCCACCCCCCTCATTGTAACACTGATATAACCCACTCCCTCACTGTAACACTCTGATATACCCCACAGCCTTCACTGTGACACACTGATATACCCCATATCCTCACTGTAATACTCTGATATACCCCACACCCCTCACTGTAACACTGATAAACCCCACAGCCCTCACTGTAACACTCTGATATACCCCACACCCCTCACAGTAACACTGATATACGCCACACCCCTCACTGTAACACTGATATATCCCACACCCCTCACTGTAACACTCTGAAATATCCCACACCCCTCCCTGTAACGCTCTGATATACCCCACACCGCTCACTGAAACACTGATATACCGCACACCCCTAACAATAACACTCTGATATACCCCACACACCTCTCTGTAACACACTGATATACCCCACAACCCTCACAGTAACACTCTGATATACATCACACCCCTCACAGTAACACTCCGATATACCCCACCCCCCTCACTGTAACACTGATATAACCCACACCCTCACTGTAACACTCTGATATACCCCACACCCCTCACAGTAACACTGATATACCCCACACCCCTCACAGTAACACTCCGATATACCCCACCCCCTCATTGTAACACTGATATAACCCACTCCCTCACTGTAACACTCTGATATACCACACACCCCTCACTGTGACACACTGATATACCCCATATCCTCACTGTAATACTCTGATATACCCCACACCCCTCAAAGTAACACTGATATACGCCACACCTCTCACTGTAACACTGATATATCCCATACACCTCACAGTAACACTCTGATATACCCAACACCCCTCACAGTAACACTCTGATATACCCCACACACCTCACTGTAACACTCTGATATATCCCACAGCCCTCACTGTAACACTGATATATCCCACACACCTCACTGGAACACTCTGATATACCCCACACCCCTCACTGTAACACTCTGATATACACCACACACCTCACAGTAACACTCTGATATACCCCACACCCCTCACTGTAACATTCTGATATACCCCACACATCTCACTGTAACACATTGATATACCCCACACCCCTCACTTTAACACTGATATACCCCACACCACTCACTGTAACAATGATATATCCCACACCCCTCACTGTAACACTCTGATATACCCCACAGCCCTCACTGTAACACACTGATATACCCCACACCCCTCACTGTAACACTGATATATCCCACACCCCTCACTGTAACACTCTGATATACCCCACACCCCTCATTGTAACGCTGATAAACCCCACACCTCTCACTGTAACAAACTGATATACCCCACACCCTTCACTGTAACATGATATACTGCACACATCTCACTGTAACACTCTGATATACCACGCACCCCTCAATGTAACACTGATTTGGCACACACCCCTTACTGTAACACTCATATAGCAAACACCCCTCACTGTAACACTCTGATATACACCACACACCTGACTGTAACACTCTGATATATCCCACACCCCTCACAGTAACACTCTGATATATACAACACACCTGACTGTAACACTCTGATATATCCCACACCCCTCACAGTAACACTCTGATATGCACCACACACCTGACTGTAACACTCCGATATATCTCACACCCCACGCTGTAAACCTCTGATATACCCAACACCCCTCACTGTAACGCACTGATCTACCCCACACCCCTCACTGTAACACTCTGATATACCCCACACCCCTCAATGTAACACTGATATACACCACACCCCTCACTGTAACACTCTGATATACACCACACCCCTCATTGTAACACTCTGATATACCCCACACCCCTAACTGTAACACTCTGATATACCCCACATCCCTCACTGTGACACTCTGATATAACCCATATCCTCACTGTAATACTCTGATATACCTCACACCCCTCACTGTAACACTGATAAACCCCACAGCCCTCACTGTAACACTCTGATATACCCCACACCCCTCACAGTAACACTGATATACGCCACACCTCTCACTGTAACACTGATATATCCCATACACCTCACAGTAACACTCTGATATACCCAACACCCCTCACAGTAACACTCTGATATACCCCACACACCTCACTGTAACACTCTGATATATCCCACAGCCCTCACTGTAACACTGATATATCCCACACACCTCACTGGAACACTCTGATATACCCCACACCCCTCACTGTAACACTCTGATATACACCACACACCTCACAGTAACACTCTGATATACCCCACACCCCTCACTGTAACATTCTGATATACCCCACACATCTCACTGTAACACATTGATATACCCCACACCCCTCACTTTAACACTGATATACCCCACACCACTCACTGTAACAATGATATATCCCACACCCCTCACTGTAACACTCTGATATACCCCACAGCCCTCACTGTAACACACTGATATACCCCA
Source organism: Isurus oxyrinchus (assembly GCA_026770705.1). Taxonomy (NCBI): domain Eukaryota; kingdom Metazoa; phylum Chordata; class Chondrichthyes; order Lamniformes; family Lamnidae; genus Isurus; species Isurus oxyrinchus. The sequence goes on along the minus strand of JANJGN010000874.1, from coordinate 97,284 downwards.
CACCCCTCACTGTAACACTGATATATCCCACACCCCTCACTGTAACACTCTGATATACCCCACACCCCTCATTGTAACGCTGATAAACCCCACACCTCTCACTGTAACAAACTGATATACCCCACACCCTTCACTGTAACATGATATACTGCACACATCTCACTGTAACACTCTGATATACCACGCACCCCTCAATGTAACACTGATTTGGCACACACCCCTTACTGTAACACTCATATAGCAAACACCCCTCACTGTAACACTCTGATATACACCACACACCTGACTGTAACACTCTGATATATCCCACACCCCTCACAGTAACACTCTGATATATACAACACACCTGACTGTAACACTCTGATATATCCCACACCCCTCACAGTAACACTCTGATATGCACCACACACCTGACTGTAACACTCCGATATATCTCACACCCCACGCTGTAAACCTCTGATATACCCAACACCCCTCACTGTAACGCACTGATCTACCCCACACCCCTCACTGTAACACTCTGATATACCCCACACCCCTCAATGTAACACTGATATACACCACACCCCTCACTGTAACACTCTGATATACACCACACCCCTCATTGTAACACTCTGATATACCCCACACCCCTAACTGTAACACTCTGATATACCCCACATCCCTCACTGTGACACTCTGATATAACCCATATCCTCACTGTAATACTCTGATATACCTCACACCCCTCACTGTAACACTGATAAACCCCACAGCCCTCACTGTAACACTCTGATATACCCCACACCCCTCACAGTAACACTGATATACGCTACGCCCCTCACTGTAACACTGATATATCCCACACCCCTCACTGTAATACTCTGATATACTGCACAACCTTCACTGTAACACTCTGATATACCCCACACCGCTCACTGTAACACTGATATACCGCAGACCCCTCACAATAACACTCTGATATACCCCACCCCCCTCACTGTAACACACTGATATACCCCACAACCCTCACAGTAACACTCTGATATACCCCACACCCCTCACAGTAACACTCCAATATACCCCACCCCCCTCACTGTAACACTCTGATATAACCCACACCCCTCACTGTAACACTGATAAACTCCACAGCCCTCACTGTAACACTTTGATATACCCCACACTCCTCACATTAACACTGATATACGCCACACCCCTCACTGTAACACTGATATATCCCACACACCTCACAGTAACACTCTGATGTACTGCATAACCCTCACTGTAACACTCTGATATACCCCACACCCCTCACTGTAACACTCTGATATACCCCGCACCCCTCACTGTAACACTCTGACACACCCCACACCCCTTACTGTAACACTCTGATATACCCCACAGCCCTCACTGTAACACACTGATATACCCCACACCCCTCACTGTAACACTCTGATATACCCCACACCCCTCACTGTAACACTCTGATATACCCCACACCCCTCACTGTAACACTGATATATCCAACATCCCTCACTGTAATACTCTGATATACCCCACACCCCTCACTGTAACGCTGATAAACCCCACACCTCTCACTGTAACACTCTGATATACACCACACACCTGACTGTAACACTCTGATATATCCCACACCCCTCACAGTAACAATCTGATATGCACCACACACCTGACTGTAACACTCTGATATATCTCACGCCCCTCGCTGTAAACCTCTGATAAACCCAACACCCCTCACTGTAACACCCTGATCTACCCCACACCCCTCATTGTAACACTTTGATATACCCCACACCCCTCACTGGAACACTCTGATATACCCCACACCCCTCACTGGAACACTCTGATATACCCCACACCCCTCACTGTAACACTGATATACACCACACCCCTCACTGTAACACACGGATATACCCAACACCCTTCACTGTAACATTCTGATATACCCCACACACCTCACTGTAACACACTGATATACCCCACACCCCTCACTTTAACACTGATATACCCCACACCAGTCACTGTAACAAAGATATATCCCACACCCCTCACTGTAACACTCTGATAGACAGCACACAAGTCACTGTAACACACTGATAAACCCCACACCCCTCTCTGTAACAATCTGATATACCCCACACCCCTCACAGTAACACTGATATACCCCACACCCCTCACAGTAACACTCCGATATACCCCACCCCCCTCATTGTAACACTGATATAACCCACTCCCTCACTGTAACACTCTGATATACCCCACACCCCTCACTGTGATACACTGATATACCCCATATCCTCACTGTAATACTCTGATATACCCCACACCCCTCACTGTAACACTGATAAACCCCACAGCCCTCACTGTAATACTCTGATATACCCCACACCCCTCACAGTAACACTGATATACGCCACACCCCTCACTGTAACACTGATATATCCCACACCCCTCACTGTAACACTCTGAAATATCCCACACCCCTCCCTGTAACGCTCTGATATACCCCACACCGCTCACTGAAACACTGATATACCGCACACCCCTAACAATAACACTCTGATATACCCCACACACCTCTCTGTAACACATTGATATACCCCACAACCCTCACAGTAACACTCTGATATACATCACACCCCTCACAGTAACACTCCGATATAACCCACCCCCCTCACTGTAACACTGATATAACCCACACCCTCACTGTAACACTCTGATATACCCCACACCCCTCACAGTAACACTGATATACCCCACACCCCTCACAGTAACACTCCGATATACCCCACCCCCTCATTGTAACACTGATATAACCCACTCCCTCACTGTAACACTCTGATATACCCCACACCCCTCACTGTGACACACTGATATACCCCATATCCTCACTGTAATACTCTGATATACCCCACACCCCTCAAAGTAACACTGATATACGCCACACCTCTCACTGTAACACTGATATATCCCATACACCTCACAGTAACACTCTGATATACCCAACACCCCTCACAGTAACACTCTGATATACCCCACACACCTGACTGTAACACTCTGATATATCCCACAGCCCTCACTGTAACACTGATATATCCCACACACCTCACTGGAACACTCTGATATACCCCACACCCCTCACTGTAACACTCTGATATACACCACACACCTCACAGTAACACTCTGATATACCCCACACCCCTCACTGTAACACACTGATATACCCTACACCCCTCACTGTAATACTCTGATGTACCCCACACACCTCACTGTAACACTGTGATATACCCAACAGCCCTCACTGTAACACACTGATATACCCCACACCCCTCACTGTAACACTGATATATCCCACACCCCTCACTGTAACACTCTGATATACCCCACAGCCCTCACTGTAACAATCTGATATACCCCACACCCCTCACAGTAACACTGACATATCCCACACCCCTCACTGTGACACTCTGATATACCCCACACCCCTCACAGTAACACTCTGATATACCCCACACACCTCACTGTAACACTCTGATATACCCCACACCCCTCACTGTAACACACTGATATACTCTACACCCCTCACTGTAATACTCTGATGTACCCCACACACCTCACTGTAACACTGTGATATACCCCACATCCCTCACTGTAACACTGATATACCCCACACCCCTCACTGTAACACTCTGATTTATCCCACACCCCTCACTGTAACGCTCTGACACACCCCACACCCCTAACTGTAACACTCTGATATACCCCACAGCCCTCACTGTAACACTCTGACACACCCCACACCCCTAACTGTAACACTCTGATATAACCCACAGCCCTCACTGTAATACACTGATATACCCCACACCCCTCACTGTAACACTCTGACACACCCCACACCCCTAACTGTAACACTCTGATATACCCCACAGCCCTCACTGTAACACACTGATATACCCCACACCCCTTACTGTAACACTGATATATCCCACACCCCTCACTGTAACACTCTGATATACGCCACACCCCTCACTGTAACACTGATAAACCCCACACCCCTCTCTGTAACAATCTGATATACCCCACACCCCTCACAGTAACACTGACATACCCCACACCCCTCACTGTGACACTCTGATATACCCCACACCCCTCACTGTAACACTCTAATATACCCCACACCCCGCACAGTAACACTCAGATATACCCCACACCGTCACTGTAACACTCTGATATACCCCGAACCCCTCACTGTGACACTCTGATATACCCCACACCCCTCACTGTAACATGATATACTGCACACACCTCACTGTAACACTCTGATATACCACGCACCCCTCAATGTAACACTCTGATTTGGCACACACCCCTCACTGTAACACTCATAGAGCAAACACCCCTCACTGTAACACTCTGATATACACCACACACCTGACTGTAACACTCTGATATATCCCACACCCCTCACAGTAACACTCTGATATACACCACACACCTGACTGTAACACTCAGATATATCCGAAACCCCTCACTGTAACAATCTGATATAACCCACACCCCTCACTGTAACACTCTGATATACCCCACACCGCTCACTGTAACACTCTGATATACCCCACATCCCTCACTGTAACACTCTGATATACCCCACACCCCTCAATGTAACACTCTGATATACCCCACACCCCTCACTGTAACACTCTGATATGCCGCACACCCCTCACAATAACACTCTGATATACCCCACAAACCTCACTGTAACACTCTGATATACCCCACACCCCTCACTGTAACACACTGATATACCCCACACCCCTCACTGTAACAATGATATATCCCACACCCCTCACTGGAACACTCTGATATACACCACACAAGTCACTCTAACACACTGATAAACCCCACACCCCTCTCTGTAACAATCTGATATCCCCCACATCCCTCACAGTAACACTGATATACCCCACACCCCTCACAGTAACACTGATATATCCCACACACCTCACTGTAACACTCTAATATACAGCACACAACTCATTGTAACGCACTGGTAAACCCCACACCCCTCTCTGTAACAATCTGATATACCCCACACCCCTCACAGTAACACTCTGATAAAACCCACACCCCTTAATGTAACACACTGATATACACCACAAACCTCACAGTAACACTCTGATATATCCCACACCCCTCACAGTAACACTCCGATATACCCCACCCCCCTCACTGTAACACTGATATAACCCGCACCCTCACTGTAACACTCTGATATACCCCACATCCCTCACTGTGACACTATGATATACCCCATATCCTCACAGTAACACTCCGATATACCCCACCCCCCTCACTGTAACACTGATATAACCCGCACCCTCACTGTAACACTCTGATATACCCCACATCCCTCACTGTGACACTATGATATACCCCATATCCTCACTGTTACACTCTGATATACCCCACAGCCCTCACTGTAACACTCTGATATACCCCACACCCCTCACAGTAACACTGATATACGCCACACCCCTCACTGTAACACTGATATATCCTACACACCTCACAGTAACACTCTTATATAACCCACACCCCTCACTGTAACACTGATAAACCACACACCCCTCTCTGCAACAATCTGATATCCCCCACACCCCTCTCAGTAACACTGACATACCGCACACTCCTTACTGTAACACTCTGATATACCCCACACCCCTCACTGTAACACTCTGATATACCCCGCACCCCTCACTGTAACACTCTGATACACCCCACACCCCTCACTGTAACATGATATACTGCACACACCTAACTGTAACATTCTGATATACCCCACACCCCTCACTGTAACACTCATATAGCAAACACCCCTCACTGTAACACTCTGATATACACCACACACCTGACTGTAACACTCTGATATATCCCACACCCCTCACAGTAACACTCTGATATACACCATACACCTGACTGTAACACTCTGATATATCCCACACCCCTCGCTGTAACAATCTGATATACCCAACACCCCTCACTGTAACACTCTGATGTACCCCACACCACTTACTGTAACCCACTGATATACCTAATACCCCTTACTGTAATACAGTCATATACCCCAGACCTCTCACTGTAACAGCCGATATAACCCACACCCCTCACTGTAATACTCTGATATACCCGACACGCCTCACTGTAACACTCTGATATACCCCACACCCCTCACTGTAACAATCTGATACACCCCACACCCCTCAATGTTACACTCTGATATGTCCCACACCCCTCTCTGTAACACTGATATACACCACACCACTCACTGTAACACTGTGATATACCCCACACTCCTCACTGTAACACACTGATATACGCCACACCCCTCAATGTAACACTCTGATATACCCCACACCCCTCACTGTAACACTCTGATATACCCCACACCCCTCACTGTAACACTCTGGTATATCCCACACCCCTCACTGTAACACACTGATATACGCGACACCCTTCAATGTAACACTCTCATATATCCCACAATCCTCACTGTAACACACTGATATACCCGACACCAATCACTGTAACACTCTGATATATCCCACACGCCTCACAGTAACACACTGATATACACCACACACCTGAATGTAACACTCTGATATATCCCACACCCCTCGCTGTAACACTCTGATATACCCAACACCCCTCACTGTAACACTCTGATATACCCCACACCCCTTACTGTAACCCACTGATATACCCAATACCCCTTACTGTAATACAGTCATGTACCCCACACCTCTCACTGTAACAGCCTGATATACCCCACACCCCTCACTGTAATACTCTGATATACCCCACACGCCTCACTGTAACACTCTGATATACCCCACACCCCTCACTGTAACAATCTGATATACCCCACACCCCTCAAAGTAACACTCTGATATGTCCCACACCCCTCACTGTAACACTGATATACACCACACCACTCACTGTAACACTCTGATATACACCACACCCCTCACTGTAACACACTGATATACCCCACACCGCTCACTTTAACACTCTGATATACCCCACACCCCTCACTGTAACACTCTGATATACCCCACACCCCTCACTGTAACACTCTGGTATATCCCACACCCCTCACTGTAACACACTGATATACGCGACACCCTTCAATGTAACACTCTGATATAACCCACACCCCTCACGGTAACACACTGATATACGCGACACCCTTCAATGTAACACTCTGATATATCCCACACCCCTCACTGTAACACACTGATATACCCCACACCCCTCACTGTAACACTCTGATATACCCCACACCCCTCACTGTAACACTCTGGTATATCCCACACCCCTCACTGTAACACACTGATATACGCGACACCCTTCAATGTAACACTCTGATATACACCACACCACTCACTGTAACAGTGTGATAAACCCCACACCGCTCACTGTAACCCACTGATATACCCCACACCCCTCACTGTAACACTCTGATATACCCCACACCCCTCACTGTAACATTCTGATATACCCCACACCCCTCACTGTAACACTCTGATATATCCCACACCCCTCACTGTAACACTCTGATATATCCCACAACCCCTCACTGTAACATTCTGACATACCCCACACCCCTCACTGTAACACTCTGATATACCCCACACCCCTCACTGTAACACTCTGATATACCACACACCCCTCACTGTAACACTCTGATATACACAATACCCCTTACTGTAATACACTCATATACCCCACACCTCTCACTGTAACACCCTGATATACCCCACACCCCTCACTGTAACACTCTGATATATCCCACACCCTTCACTGTAACACACTAATATACCCGACGCCCCTCACTGTAAGACTCTGATATATCCCACAACCCTCACTGTAACACAGTGATATATCCCACACCCCTCACTGTAACACACTGATACATCCCACACCCCTCACTGTAACACTGATAAACCCCACACCCCTCGCTGTAACACTCTGATATACCCAACAACCCTCACTGTAACACTCTGATATACCCCACACCCCTCACTGTAACCCTCTGATATACACAATACCACTTACTGTAATACACTCATATACCCCACACCTCTCACTGTAACACCCTGATATACCCCACACCCCTCACTGTAACACTCTGATATATCCCACACCCTTCACTGTAACACTCTGATATATCCGACACCCCTCACTGTAACACAGTGATATACCCCACACCCCTCACTGTAACACTCTGATATACCCCACACCCCTCACTGTAACACTCTGATATATCCCACACCCCTCATTGTAAAACACTGATATATTCCACACCCCTCACTGTAACACACTAATATACCCGACGCCCCTCACTGTAAGACTCTGATATATCCCACAACCCTCACTGTAACACAGTGATATATCCCACACCCCTCACTGTAACACACTGATACATCCCACACCCCTCACTGTAACACTGATAAACCCCACACCCCTCGCTGTAACACTCTGATATACCCAACAACCCTCACTGTAACACTCTGATATACCCCACACCCCTCACTGTAACCCTCTGATATACACAATACCCCTTACTGTAATACACTCATATTCCCCACACCTCTCACTGTAACACCCTGATATACCCCACACCCCTCACTGTAACACTCTGATATATCCCACATCCTTCAGTGTAACACTCTGATATATCCGACACCCCTCACTGTAACACAGTGATATACCCCACACCCCTCACTGTAACACTCTGATATACCCCACACCCCTCACTGTAACACTCTGGTATATCCCACACCCCTCACTGTAACACACTGATATACGCGACACCCTTCAATGTAACACTCTGATATATCCCACACCCCTCACGGTAACACACTGATATACGCGACACCCTTCAATGTAACACTCTGATATATCCCACACCCCTCACTGTAACACTCTGATACACCCCACACCACTCACTGTAACACTCTGGTATATCCCACACCCCTCACTGTAACACACTGATATACGCGACACCCTTCAATGTAACACTCTGATATACACCACACCACTCACTGTAACAGTGTGATAAACCCCACACCGCTCACTGTAACCCACTGATATAACCCACACCTCTCACTGTAACACTCTGATATATCCCACAACCCCTCACTGTAACATTCTGACATACCCCACACCCCTCACTGTAACACTCTGATATACCCCACACCCCTCACTGTAACACTCTGATATACCACACACCCCTCACTGTAACACTCTGATATACCCCACACCCCTCACTGTAACACTCTGATATATCCCACACCCCTCATTGTAACCCTCTGATATACACAATACCCCTTACTGTAATACACTCATATACCCCACACCTCTCACTGTAACACCCTGATATACCCCACACCCCTCACTGTAACACTCTGATATATCCCACACCCCTCACTGTAAAACTCTGATAAACCCCACACCCCTAACTGTAACACTCTGATATACCCCACACCCCTCACTGTAACACTCTGATATATCCCACACCCTTCACTGTAACACTCTGATATATCCGACACCCCTCACTGTAACACAGTGATATACCCCACACCCCTCACTGTAACACTCTGATATGCCGCACACCCCTCACAATAACACTCTGATATACCCCACACACCTCACTGTAACACTCTGATAAACCCCACACCCTTCACTGTAACATTCTGATATACCCCACACACCTCACTGTAACAAACTGATATACCCACACCCCTCACTGTAACAATGATATATCCCACACCCCTCACTGTAACACTCTGATATACACCACACAAGTCACTGTAACACTCTGATGTACCCCACATACCTCACTGTAACACTCTGATATAACCCACACCCGTCACTGTAACACTGATATACCACACACCCCTCACTGTAACACTCTGTCACAAACCACACCCCTTACTGTAACACTCTGATATACCCCACAGCCCTCACTGTAACACACTGATATACCCCACACTCCTCACTGTAACACTGATATATCCCACACCCCTCTCGGTAACAATCTGATATACCCCACACCCCTCACAGTAACACTGACATACCGCACACCCCTCACTGTAACACTCTGATATACCCCACACCACTCACTGTAACACTCTGATATACCCCGCACCCCTCACTGTAACACTCTGATATACCCCACACCCCTCACTGTAACATGATACACTGCACACACCTCACTGTAACACTCTGATATCCCACGCACCCCTCAAAGTAACACTCTGATATAGCACACACCCCTCACTGTAACACTCATATAGCAAACACCCCTCACTGTAACACTCTGATATACACCACACACCTGACAGTAACACTCTGATATACACCACACCAATCGCTGTAACACTCTGATATACCCAACACCCCTCACTGTAACACTCTGATATACCCCACACCCCTCATTGTAACCCTCTGATATACACAAAACCCCTTACTGTAATAGACTCATATACCCCACACCTCTCACTGTAACACCCTGATATACCCCACACCCCTCACTGTAACAACCTGATATACCCCACACCACTCACTGTAACACTCTGATATACCCCACACTCTTAACTGTAACACTCTGATATACCCCACACCCCTCACTGTAACACTCTGATATCTCCCACACCCTTCACTGTAACACTCTGATATATCCGACACCCCTCACTGTAACACTCTGATATACCCCACACCCCTCACTGTAACACTCTGATATACCCCACACCCCTCACTGTAACACTCTGATATACCCCACATCCCTCACTGTAACACTCTGATATACCCCACACCCCTCAATGTAACACTCTGATATATCCCACACCCCTCACTGTAACACTGATATACATCACACCACTCACTGTAACACTGTGATATCACCCACACCCCTCACTGTAACACACTGATATACCCGTCACCACTCAATCTAACACACTGATATATCCCATAACCCCACACTGTAACATTCTGACATACCCCACACCCCTCACTGTAACACACTGATATACCCCACACCCCTCACTGAAACACTCTGATATACCCCACACCCCTCACTGTAACACTCTGATATATCCCACACCCCTCACTGTAAAACACTGATATATTCCACACCCCTCACTGTAACACACTAATATACCCGACACCCCTCACTGTAACACTCTGATATATCCCACACCCCTCACTGTAACACAGTGATATATCCCACATCCCTCACTGTATCACTGATATACCCCACACCCCTCACTGTAACATCTGATATACCCCACACCCCTCACTATAACACTCTGATATACCCCACACCCCTCACTGTAACACTCTGATATACCCCGCACCCCTCACTGTAACACTCTGATATACCCCACACCCCTCACTGTAACATGATATACTGCACACACCTCACTATAACACTCTGATATACGACGCACCCCTCAATGTAACACTCTGATATAGCACACACCCCTCACTGTAACACTCATATAGCAAACACCCCTCACTGTAACACTCTGATATACACCACACACCTGACAGTAACACTCTGACATATCCCACACCCCTCACGGTAACACTCTGATATACACCACACACCTGACTGTAACACTCTGATATATCCCACACCAATCGCTGTAACACTCTGATATACCCAACACCCCTCACATGTTACACTCTGATATAACCCACACCCCTCAATGTAACCCTCTGATATACCCAAAACCCCTTACTGTAATAGACTCATATACCCCACACGTCTCACTGTAACACCCTGATATACCCCACACCCCTCACTGTAACACTCTGATATACCCCACACCCTTAACTGTAACACTCTGATATACCCCACACCCCTCACTGTAACACTCTGATATCTCCCACACCCTTCACTGTAACACTCTGATATATCCGACACCCCTCACTGTAACACTCTGATATACCCCACACCCCTCACTGTAACACTCTGATATACCCCACACCCCTCACTGTAACACAGTGATATACCCCACATCGCTCACTGTAACACTCTAATATATCCCACACCCTTCACTGTAACACTCTGATATATCCCACACCCTTCACTGTAACACTCTGATATACCCCACACCCCTCACTGTAACATTCTGATATACCCCATACCCCTCACTGTAACACTCTGATATATCCCACATCCCTCACTGTAACACAGTGATATACCCCACACCCCTCACTGTAACACTCTGATATGCCGCACACCCCTCACAATAACACTCTGATATACCCCACACACCTCACTGTAACACTCTGATATACCCGACACCCTTCACTGTAACATTCTGATATAACCCACACACCTCACTGTAACAAACTGATATACCCACACCCCTCACTGTAACAATGATATATCACACACCCCTCACTGTAACACTCTGATATACACCACACAAGTCACTGTAACACACTGATAAACCCCACACCCCTCTCTGCAACACTCTGATATACCCCACACCCCTCACTGTAACACTCTGATGTACCCCACATACCTCACTGTAACTCTCTGATATAACCCACACCCCTCACTGTAACACTGATATACCACACACCCCTCACTGTAACACACTGTCACAAACCACACCCCATACTGTAACACTCTGATATACCCCACAGCCTTCACTGTAACACACTGATATACCCCACACCCCTCACTGTAACACTGACATACAGCACACCCCTCACTGTAACACTCTGATATACCCCACACCCCTCACTGTAACACTCTGATATACCCCGGACCCCTCACTGTAACACTCTGATATACCCCACACCCCTCACTGTAACATGATATACTGCACACACCTCACTGTAACACTCTGATATACCCCGGACCCCTCACTGTAACACTCTGATATACCCCACACCCCTCACTGTAACATGATATACTGCACACACCTCACTGTAATACTCTGATATACCACGCACCCCTCAATGTAACACTCTGATATAGCACACACCCCTCACTGTAACACTCTGATATACGCCACACACCTGACAGTAACACTCTGATATAGACCACACACCTGAATGTAACACTCTGATATATCCCAGACCAATCGCTGTAACACTCTGATATACCCAACACCCCTCACTGTAACACTCTGATATACCCCACACCCCTCAATGTAACCCTCTGATATACCCAAAACCCCTTACTGTAATGGACTCATATACCCCACACCTCTCACTGTAACACCCTGATATACCCCACACCCCTCACTGTAACACCCTGATATACCCCACACCCCTCACTATAACACTCTGATATACCCCACACCCTTAACTGTAACACTCTGATATACCCCACACCCCTCACTGTAACACTCTGATATCTCCCACACCCTTCACTGTAACACTCTGATATACCCCACACCCCTCACTGTAACACTCTGATATACCCCACATCCCTCACTGTAACACTCTGATATACCCCACACCCCTCAATGTAACACTCTGATATATCCCTCACCCCTCACTGTAACACTGATATACATCACACCACTCACTGTAACACTGTGATATCACCCACACCCCTCACCGTAACACACTGATATACCCGACAACACTCAATGTAACACTCTGATATATCCTACACCCCTCACTGTAACACACTTATATACCCGTCACCACTCAATGTAACACACTGATATATCCCATAACCCCACACTGTAACATTCTGACATACCCCACACCCCTCACTGTAAAACACTGATATACCCCACACCCCTCACTGTAACACTCTGATATATCCCACACCCCTCACTGTAAAACACTGATATATTCCACACCCCTCACTGTAACACACTAATAAACCCGACACCCCTCACTGTAACACTCTGATATATCCCACACCCCTGACTGTAACACAGTGATATATCCCACACCCCTCACCGTAACACACTGATACATCCCACACCCCTCACTGTCACACTGATATACCCCACACCCCTCACTGTAACATTCTGATATACCCCACACCCCTCACTATAACACTCTGATATACCCCACACCCCTCACTGTAACACTCTGATATACCCCGCACCCCTCACTGTAACATGATATACTGCACACACCTCACTGTAACACTCTGATATACCACGCACCCCTCAATGTAACACTCTGATATAGCACACACCCCTCACTGTAACACTCATATAGCAAACACCCTTCACTGTAACATTCTGATATACCCCACACACCTCAATGTAACAAACTGATATACCCACACCCCTCACTGTAACAATGATATATCCCACACCCCTCACTGTAACACTCTGATATACACCACACAAGTCACTGTAACACACTGATAAACTCCACACCCCTCTCTGTAACACTCTGATATACCCCACACCCCTCACTGTAACACTCTGATGTACCCCACATACCTCACTGTAACACACTGATATAACCCACACCCCTCACTGTAACACTGATATACCACACACCCCTCACTGTAACACTCTGTCACAAACCACACCCCTTACTGTAACACTCTGATATACCCCACAGCCCTCACTGTAACACACTGATATACCCCACACTCCTCACTGTAACACTGATATATCCCACACCCCTCACTGTAACACTCTGATATACCCCACACCCCTTACTGTAACACTCTGATATACCCCGCACCCCTCACTGTAACACTCTGATATACCCCACACCCCTCACTGCAACATGATATACTGCACACACGTCACTGTAACACTCTGATATCCCACGCACCCCTCAAAGTAACACTCTGATATAGCACACACCCCTCACTGTAACACTCATATAGCAAACACCCCTCACTGTAACACTCTGATATACACCACACACCTGACAGTAACACTCTGATATACACCACACACCTGACTGTAACACTCTGATATATCCCACACCAATCGCTGTAACACTCTGATATACCCAACACCCCTCACTGTAACACTCTGATATACCCCACACCCCTCATTATAACCCTCTGATATACCCAAAACCCCTTACTGTAATAGACTCATATACCCCACACCTCTCACTGTAACACCCTGATATACACCACACCCCTCACTGTAACACCCTGATATACCCCACACCCCTCACTGTAACACTCTGATATACCCCACACCCTTCACTGTAACACTCTGATATACCCCACACCCCTCACTGTAACACTCTGATATACCCCACACCCCTCACTGTAACACTCTGATATACCCCACATCCCTCACTGTAACACTCTGATATACCCCACACCCCTCAATGTAACACTCTGATATATCCCACACCCCTCACTGTAACACTGATATACATCACACCACTCACTGTAATACTGTGATATCACCCACACCCCTCACTGTAACACACTGATATACCCGACAACACTCAATGGAACACTCTGATATATCCTACACCCCTCACTGTAACACACTGATATACCCGTCACCAGTCAATGTAACACACTGATATATCCCATAACCCCACACTGTAACATTCTGACATACCCCACACCCCTCACTGTAACACACTGATATACCCCACACCCCTCACTGTAACACTCTGATATACCCCACACCCCTCACTGTAACACTCTGATATATCCCACACCCCTCACTGTAAAACACTGATATATTCCACACCCCTCACTGTAACACACTAATATACCCGACACCCCTCACTGTAACACTCTGATATATCCCACACCCCTCACTGTAACACAGTGATATATCCCACACCCCTCACTGTAACACACTGATACATCCCACATCCCTCACTGTATCACTGATATACTCCACACCCCTCACTGTAACATTCTGATATACCCCACACCCCTCACTATAACACTCTGATATACCCCACACCCCTCACTGTAACACTCTGATATACCCCGCACCCCTCACTGTAACACTCTGATATACTCCACACCCCTCACTGTAACATGATATACTGCACACACCTCACTATAACACTCTGATATACGACGCAACCCTCAATGTAACACTCTGATATAGCACACACCCCTCACTGTAACACTCATACAGCAAACACCCCTCACTGTAACACTCTGATATACACCACACACCTGACAGTAACACTCTGACATATCCCACACCCCTCACGGTAAAACTCTGATATACACCACACACCTGACTGTAACACTCTGATATATCCCACACCAATCGCTGTAACACTCTGATATACCCCACACCCTTCACTGTAACACTCTGATATACCCCACACCCCTCACTGTAACACTCTGATATACCCCACACCCCTCACTGTAACACTCTGATATACCCCACATCCCTCACTGTAACACTCTGATATACCCCACACCCCTCACTGTAACACTGATATACATCACACCACTCACTGTAATACTGTGATATCACCCACACCCCTCACTGTAACACACTGATATACCCGACAACACTCAATGGAACACTCTGATATATCCTACACCCCTCACTGTAACACACTGATATACCCGTCACCAGTCAATGTAACACACTGATATATCCCATAACCCCACACTGTAACATTCTGACATACCCCACACCCCTCACTGTAACACACTGATATACCCCACACCCCTCACTGTAACACTCTGATATACCCCACACCCCTCACTGTAACACTCTGATATATCCCACACCCCTCACTGTAAAACACTGATATATTCCACACCCCTCACTGTAACACACTAATATACCCGACACCCCTCACTGTAACACTCTGATATATCCCACACCCCTCACTGTAACACAGTGATATATCCCACACCCCTCACTGTAACACACTGATACATCCCACATCCCTCACTGTATCACTGATATACTCCACACCCCTCACTGTAACATTCTGATATACCCCACACCCCTCACTATAACACTCTGATATACCCCACACCCCTCACTGTAACACTCTGATATACCCCGCACCCCTCACTGTAACACTCTGATATACACCACACCCCTCACTGTAACATGATATACTGCACACACCTCACTATAACACTCTGATATACGACGCAACCCTCAATGTAACACTCTGATATAGCACACACCCCTCACTGTAACACTCATACAGCAAACACCCCTCACTGTAACACTCTGATATACACCACACACCTGACAGTAACACTCTGACATATCCCACACCCCTCACGGTAAAACTCTGATATACACCACACACCTGACTGTAACATTCTGATATATCCCACACCAATCGCTGTAACACTCTGATATACCCAACACCCCTCACTGTAACACTCTGATATACCCCACACCCCTCAATGTAACCCTCTGATATACCCAAAACCCCTTACTGTAATAGACTCATATACCCCACACCTCTCACTGTAACACCCTGATATACCCCACACCCCTCACTGTAACACTCTGATATACCCCACACCCTTAACTGTAACACTCTGATATACCCCACACCCCTCACTGTAACACTGTGATATCTCCCACACCCTTCACTGTAACACTCTGATATATCCGACACCCCTCACTGTAACACTCTGATATACCCCACACCCCTCACTGTAACACTCTGATATACCCCACACCCCTCACTGTAACACACTGATATACCCCACATCGCTTAATGTAACACTCTAATATATCCCACACCCTTCACTGTAACACTCTGATATATCCCACACCCTTCACTGTAACACTCTGATATACCCCACACCCCTCACTGTAACATTCTGATATACCCCATACCCCTCACTGTAACACTCTGATATATCCCACACCCCTCACTGTAACACAGTGATATACCCCACACCCCCCACTGTAACACTCTGATATGCCGCACACCCCTCACAATAACACTCTGATATACCCCACACACCTCACTGTAACACTCTGATATACCCCACACCCTTCACTGTAACATTCTGATATACCCCACACACCTCACTGTAACAAACTGATATACCCACACCCCTCACTGTAACAATGATATATCCCACACCCCTCACTGTAACACTCTGATATACACCACACAAGTCACTGTAACACACTGATAAACCCCACACCCCTCTCTGTAACACTCTGATATACCCCACACCCCTCACTGTAACACTCTGATGTACCCCACATACCTCACTGTAACTCTCTGATATAACCCACACCCCTCACTGTAACACTGATATACCACACACCCCTCACTGTAACACACTGTCACAAACCACACCCCTTACTGTAACACTCTGATATACCCCACAGCCCTCACTGTAACACACTGATATACCCCACACCCCTCACTGTAACACTCTGATATACCCCACACCCTTAACTGTAACACTCTGATATACCCCACACCCCTCACTGTAACAATCTGATATCTCCCACACCCTTCACTGTAACACTCTGATATATCCGACACCCCTCACTGTAACACTCTGATATACCCCACACCCCTCACTGTAACACTCTGATATACCCCACACCCCTCACTGTAACACACTGATATACCCCACATCGCTCACTGTAACACTCTAATATATCCCACACCCTTCACTGTAACACTCTGATATATCCCACACCCTTCACTGTAACCCTCTGATATACCCCACACCCCTCACTGTAACATTCTGATATACCCCATACCCGTCACTGTAACACTCTGATATATCCCACACCCCTCACTGTAACACAGTGATATACCCCACACCCCTCACTGTAACACTCTGATATGCCGCACACCCCTCACAATAACACTCTGATATACCCCACACACCTCACTGTAACACTCTGATATACCCCACACCCTTCACTGTAACATTCTGATATACCCCACACACCTCACTGTAACAAACTGATATACCCACACCCCTCACTGTAACAATGATATATCCCACACCCCTCACTGTAACACTCTGATATACACCACACAAGTCACTGTAACACACTGATAAACCCCACACCCCTCTCTGTAACACTATGATATACCCCACACCCCTCACTGTAACACTCTGATGTACCCCACATACCTCACTGTAACTCTCTGATATAACCCACAGCCCTCACTGTAACACTGATATACCACACACCCCTCACTGTAACACACTGTCACAAACCACACCCCTTACTGTAACACTCTGATATACCCCACAGCCCTCACTGTAACACACTGATATACCCCACACCCCTCACTGTAACACTGATATATCCCACACCCCTCTCGGTAACAATCTGATATACCCCACACCCCTCACTGTAACACTCTGACATACCGCACACCCCTCACTGTAACACTCTGATATACCCCACACCCCTCACTGTAACACTCTGATATACCCCGGACCCCTCACTGTAACACTCTGATATACCCCACACCCCTCACTGTAACATGATATACTGCACACACCTCACGTAACACTCTGATATAGCACACACCCCTCACTGTAACACTCTGATATACACCACACACCTGACAGTAACACTCTGATATACACCACACACCTGAATGTAACACTCTGATATATCCCACACCAATCGCTGTAACACTCTGATATACCCAACACCCCTCACTGTAACACTCTGATATACCCCACACCCCTCACTGTAACCCTCTGATATACCCAAAACCCCTTACTGTAATAGACTCATATACCTCACACCTCTCACTGTAACACCCTGATATACCCCACACCCCTCACTGTAACACCCTGATATACCTCACACCCCTCACTGTAACACTCTGATATACCCCACACCCTTAACTGTAACACTCTGATATACCCCACACCCCTCACTGTAACACTCTGATATCTCCCACACCCTTCACTGTAACACTCTGATATACCCCACACCCCTCACTGTAAAACTCGGATATACCCCACACCCCTCACTGTAACACTCTGATATACCCCACATCCCTCACTGTAACACTCTGATATACCCCACACCCCTCAATGTAACACTCTGATATATCCCACACCCCTCACTGTAAAACTGATATACATCACACCACTCACTGTAACACTGTGATATCACCCACACCCCTCACCGTAACACATTGATATACCCGACAACACTCAATGTAACACTCTGATATATCCTACACCCCTCACTGTAACACACTGATATACCCGTCACCACTCAATGTAACACTCTGATATACCCCACACACCTCACTGTAACACTCTGATATACCCCACACCCCTCACTGTAACACTCTGATATATCCCACACCCCTCACTGTAAAACACTGATATATTCCACACCCCTCACTGTAACACACTAATATACCCGACACCCCTCACTGTAACACTCTGATATATCCCACACCCCTCACTGTAACACAGTGATATATCCCACACCCCTCACTGTAACACACTGATACATTCCACACCCCTCACTGTCACACTGATATACCCCACACCCCTCACTGTAACATTCTGATATACCCCACACCCCTCACTATAACACTCTGATATACCCCACACCCCTCACTGTAACACTCTGATATACCCCGCACCCCTCACTGTAACACTCTGATATACCCCACACCCCTCACTGTAATATGATATACTGCACACACCTCACTGTAACACTCTGATATACCACGCACCCCTCAATGTAACACTCTGATATAGCACACACCCCTCACTGTAACACTCATATAGCAAACACCCCTCACTGTAACACTCTGATATAAACCACACACCTGACAGTAACACTCTGACATATCCCACACCCCTCACGGTAACAGTCTGATATACACCACACACCTGACTGTAACACTCTGATATATCCCACACCAATCGCTGTAACACTCTGATATACCCAACACCCCTCACTGTAACACTCTGATATACCCCACACCCCTCAATGTAACCCTCTGATATACCCAAAACCCCTTACTGTAATAGACTCATATACCCCACACCTCTCACTGTAACACCCAGATATACCCCACACCCCTCACTGTAACACTCTGATATACCCCACACCCTTAACTGTAACACTCTGATATACCCCACACCCCTCACTGTAACACTCTGATATCTCCCACACCCTTCACTGTAACACTCTGATATATCCGACACCCCTCACTGTAACACTCTGATATACCCCACACCCCTCACTGTAACACTCTGATATACCCCACACCCCTCACTGTAACACACTAATATACCCCACATCACTCCCTGTAACACTCTAATATATCCCACACCCTTCACTGTAACACTCTGATATATCCCACACCCTTCACTGTAACACTCTGATATACCCCACACCCCTCACTGTAACACTCTGATATACACCACACACCTGAATGTAACACTCTGATATATCCCACACCAATCGCTGTAACACTCTGATATACCCAACACCCCTCACTGTAACACTCTGATATACCCCACACCCCTCACTGTAACCCTCTGATATACCCAAAACCCCTTACTGTAATAGACTCATATACCTCACACCTCTCACTGTAACACCCTGATATACCCCACACCCCTCACTGTAACACCCTGATATACCTCACACCCCTCACTGTAACACTCTGATATACCCCACACCCTTAACTGTAACACTCTGATATACCCCACACCCCTCACTGTAACCCTCTGATATACCCAAAACCCCTTACTGTAATAGACTCATATACCTCACACCACTCACTGTAACACTGTGATATCACCCACACCCCTCACCGTAACACATTGATATACCCGACAACACTCAATGTAACACTCTGATATATCCTACACCCCTCACTGTAACACACTGATATACCCGTCACCACTCAATGTAACACTCTGATATACCCCACACACCTCACTGTAACACTATGATATACCCCACACCCCTCACTGTAACACTCTGATATATCCCACACCCCTCACTGTAAAACACTGATATATTCCACACCCCTCACTGTAACACACTAATATACCCGACACCCCTCACTGTAACACTCTGATATATCCCACACCCCTCACTGTAACACAGTGATATATCCCACACCCCTCACTGTAACACACTGATACATTCCACACCCCTCACTGTCACACTGATATACCCCACACCCCTCACTGTAACATTCTGATATACCCCACACCCCTCACTATAACACTCTGATATACCCCACACCCCTCACTGTAACACTCTGATATACCCCGCACCCCTCACTGTAACACTCTGATATACCCCACACCCCTCACTGTAATATGATATACTGCACACACCTCACTGTAACACTCTGATATACCACGCACCCCTCAATGTAACACTCTGATAGAGCACACACCCCTCACTGTAACACTCATATAGCAAACACCCCTCACTGTAACACTCTGATATAAACCACACACCTGACAGTAACACTCTGACATATCCCACACCCCTCACGGTAACACTGTGATATACACCACACACCTGACTGTAACACTCTGATATATCCCACACCAATCGCTGTAACACTCTGATATACCCAACACCCCTCACTGTAACACTCTGATATACCCCACACCCCTCAATGTAACCCTCTGATATACCCAAAACCCCTTACTGTAATAGACTCTTATACCCCACACCTCTCACTGTAACACCCAGATATACCCCACACCCCTCACTGTAACACTCTGATATACCCCACACCCTTAACTGTAACACTCTGATATACCCCACACCCCTCACTGTAACACTCTGATATCTCCCACACCCTTCACTGTAACACTCTGATATATCCGACACCCCTCACTGTAACACTCTGATATACCCCACACCCCTCACTGTAACACTCTGATATACCCCACACCCCTCACTGTAACACACTGATATACCCCACATCACTCCCTGTAACACTCTAATATATCCCACACCCCTCACTGTAACACTCTGATATATCCCACACCCTTCACTGTAACACTCTGATATACCCCACACCCTTAACTGTAACACTCTGATATACCCCACACCCCTCACTGTAACACTCTGATATCTCCCACACCCTTCACTGTAACACTCTGATATATCCGACACCCCTCACTGTAACACTCTGATATACCCCACACCCCTCATTGTAACACTCTGATATACCCCACACCCCTCACTGTAACACACTGATATACCCCACATCACTCCCTGTAACACTCTAATATATCCCACACCCTTCACTGTAACACTCTGATATATCCCACACCCTTCACTGTAACACTCTGATATACCCCACACCCCTCACTGTAACACTCTGATATACACCACACACCTGAATGTAACACTCTGATATATCCCACACCAATCGCTGTAACACTCTGATATACCCAACACCCCTCACTGTAACACTCTGATATACCCCACACCCCTCACTGTAACCCTCTGATATACCCAAAACCCCTTACTGTAATAGACTCATATACCTCATACCTCTCACTGTAACACCCTGATATACCCCACACCCCTCACTGTAACACCCTGATATACCTCACACCCCTCACTGTAACACTCTGATATACCCCACACCCTTAACTGTAACACTCTGATATACCCCACTCCCCTCACTGTAACACTCTGATATCTCCCACACCCTTCACTGTAACACTCTGATATACCCCACACCCCTCACTGTAAAACTCGGATATACCCCACACCCCTCACTGTAACACTCTGATATACCCCACATCCCTCACTGTAACACTCTGATATACCCCACACCCCTCAATGTAACACTCTGATATATCCCACACCCCTCACTGTAAAACTGATATACATCACACCACTCACTGTAACACTGTGATATCACCCACACCCCTCACCGTAACACATTGATATACCCGACAACACTCAATGTAACACTCTGATATATCCTACACCCCTCACTGTAACACACTGATATACCCGTCACCACTCAATGTAACACTCTGATATATCCCACACCCCTCACTGTAAAACACTGATATATTCCACACCCCTCACTGTAACACACTAATATACCCGACACCCCTCACTGTAACACTCTGATATATCCCACACCCCTCACTGTAACACAGTGATATATCCCACACCCCTCACTGTAACACAGTGATACATTCCACACCCCTCACTGTCACACTGATATACCCCACACCCCTCACTGTAACATTCTGATATACCCCACACCCCTCACTATAACACTCTGATATACCCCACACCCCTCACTGTAACACTCTGATATACCCCGCACCCCTCACTGTAACACTCTGATATACCCCACACCCCTCACTGTAATATGATATACTGCACACACCTCACTGTAACACTCTGATATACCACGCACCCCTCAATGTAACACTCTGATATAGCACACACCCCTCACTGTAACACTCATATAGCAAACACCCCTCACTGTAACACTCTGATATAAACCACACACCTGACAGTAACACTCTGACATATCCCACACCCCTCACGGTAACACTCTGATATACACCACACACCTGACTGTAACACTCTGATATATCCCACACCAATCGCTGTAACACTCTGATATACCCAACACCCCTCACTGTAACACTCTGATATACCCCACACCCCTCAATGTAACCCTCTGATATACCCAAAACCCCTTACTGTAATAGACTCATATACCCCACACCTCTCACTGTAACACCCAGATATACCCCACACCCCTCACTGTAACACTCTGATATACCCCACACCCTTAACTGTAACACTCTGATATACCCCACAACCCTCACTGTAACACTCTGATATCTCCAACACCCTTCACTGTAACACTCTGATATATCCGACACCCCTCACTGTAACACTCTGATATACCCCACACCCCTCACTGTAACACTCTGATATACCCCACACCCCTCACTGTAACACACTGATATACCCCACATCACTCCCTGTAACACTCTAATATATCCCACACCCTTCACTGTAACACTCTGATATATCCCACACCCTTCACTGTAACACTCTGATATACCCCACACCCCTCACTGTAACACTCTGATATACACCACACACCTGAATGTAACACTCTGATATATCCCACACCAATCGCTGTAACACTCTGATATACCCAACACCCCTCACTGTAACACTCTGATATACCCCACACCCCTCACTGTAACCCTCTGATATACCCAAAACCCCTTACTGTAATAGACTCATATACCTCATACCTCTCACTGTAACACCCTGATATACACCACACCCCTCACTGTAACACCCTGATATACCTCACACCCCTCACTGTAACACTCTGATATACCCCACACCCTTAACTGTAACACTCTGATATACCCCACACCCCTCACTGTAACACTCTGATATCTCCCACACCCTTCACTGTAACACTCTGATATACCCCACACCCCTCACTGTAACACTCGGATATACCCCACACCCCTCACTGTAACACTCTGATATACCCCACATCCCTCACTGTAACACTCTGATATACCCCACACCCCTCAATGTAACACTCTGATATATCCCACACCCCTCACTGCAACACTGATATACACCACAACACTCACTGTAACACTGTGATATACCCCACATCCCTCACTGTAACACTCTGATATACCCCACATCCCTCACTGTAACACTCTGATACTGCCCACACCCCTCAATGTAACACTCTGATAAATCCCACACCGCTCACTGAAACACTGATATACCCCACACCCCTCACTAGTAACACACTGATATACCCCACATCCCTCACTGTAACACTCTGATATAGCCCACACCCCTCACTGTAACAATCTGATAAATCCCACACCCCTCACTGTAACACTGATATACACCACACCACTCACTGTAACACTCTGATATACCCCACACCCTTAACGGTAACACTCTGATATACCCCACACCCCTCACTGTAACACTCTGATATCTCCCACACCCTTCACTGTAACACTCTGATATCTCCCACACCCTTCACTGTAACACTCTGATATATCCGACACCCCTCACTGTAACACTCTGATATACCCCACACCCCTCACTGTAACACTCTGATATACCCCACACCCCTCACTGTAACACTCTAATATATACCACACCCTTCACTGTAACACTCTGATATACCCCACACCCCTCACTGTAACACTCTAATATATCCCACACCCTTCACTGTAACACTCTGATATACCCCACATCCCTCACTGTAACACTCTGATATACCCCACACCCCTCACTGTAACACACTGATATACCCCACACCCCTCACTGTAACACACTGATATACCCCACACCCCTCACTGTAACACTCTAATATATCCCACACCCTTCACTGTAACACTCTGATATACCCCACATCCCTCACTGTAACACTCTGATATAGCCCACACCCCTCAATGTAACACACTGATATACCCAACACCCCTCACTGTAACACACTGATATACCCCACACCCCTCACTGTAACACTCTAATATATCCCACACCCTTCACTGTAACACTCTGATATACCCCACATCCCTCACTGTAACACTCTGATATAGCCCACACCCCTCACTGTAACACACTGATATAGCCCACACACCTCACTGCAACACTGATATACACCACACCACTCACTGTAACACTGTGATATACCCCACACCCCTCACTGTAACACTCTGATATACCCCACATCCCTCACTGTAACACTCTGATATAGCCCACACCCCTCAATGTAACACGCTGATAAATCCCACACCCCTCACTGCAACACTGATATACCCCACACCCCTCACTGTAACACTCTGATATACCCCACACCCCTCACTGTAACACTGTGATATACCCCACACCCCTCACTGTAACACTCTGATATACCCCACACCCCTCACTGTAACACTCTGATATATCCCACACCCCTCACTGTAAAACACTGATATAATCCACACCCCTCACTGTAACACACTAATATACCCGACACCCCTCACTGTAACACTCTGATATATCCCACACCCCTCACTGTAACACAGTGATATAACCCACACCCCTCACTGTAACACACTGATACATTCCACACCCCTCACTGTCACACTGATATACCCCACACCCCTCACTGTAACATTCTGATATACCCCACACCCCTCACTATAACACTCTGATATACCCCACACCCCTCACTGTAACACTCTGATATACCCCGCACCCCTCACTGTAACACTCTGATATACCCCACACCCCTCACTGTAATATGATATACTGCACACACCTCACTGTAACACTCTGATATACCACGCACCCCTCAATGTAACACTCTGATATAGCACACACCCCTCACTGTAACACTCATATAGCAAACACCCCTCACTGTAACACTCTGATATAAACCACACACCTGACAGTAACACTCTGACATATCCCACACCCCTCACGGTAACACTCTGATATACACCACACACCTGACTGTAACACTCTGATATATCCCACACCAATCGCTGTAACACTCTGATATACCCAACACCCCTCATTGTAACACTCTGATATACCCCACATCCCTCAATGTAACCCTCTGATATTCCCAAAACCCCTTACTGTAATAGACTCATATACCCCACACCTCTCACTGTAACACCCAGATATACCCCACAACCCTCACTGTGACACTCTGATATACCCCACACCCTTAACTGTAACACTCTGATATACCCCACACCCCTCACTGTAACACTCTGATATCTCCCACACCCTTCACTGTAACACTCTGATATATCCGACACCCCTCACTGTAACACTCTGATATACCCCACACCCCTCACTGTAACACTCTGATATACCCCACACCCCTCACTGTAACACACTGATATACCCCACATCACTCCCTGTAACACTCTAATATATCCCACACCCTTCACTGTAACACTCTGATAAATCCCACACCCTTCACTGTAACACTCTGATATACCCCACACCCCTCACTGTAACACTCTGATATAGCCCACACCCCTCAGTGTAACACTCTGATATATCCCACACCCCTCACTGCAACACTGATATACACCACACCACTCACTGTAACACTGTGATATACCCCACACCCCTCACTGTAACACTCTGATATACCCCACACCCCTCACTGTAACACTCTGATGTACACCACACCCTTAACTGTAACACTCTGATATACCCCACACCCCTCACTGTAACACTCTGATATCTCCCACACCCTTCACTGTAACACTCTGATATCTCCCACACCCTTCACTGTAACACTCTGATATATCCCACACATTTCACTGTAACACTCTGATATACCCCACACCCCTCACTGTAACACTCTGATATACACCACACACCTGAATGTAACACTCTGATATATCCCACACCAATCGCTGTAACACTCTGATATACCCAACACCCCTCACTGTAACACTCTGATATACCCCACACCCCTCACTGTAACCCTCTGATATACCCAAAACCCCTTACTGTAATAGACTCATATACCTCACACCTCTCACTTTAACACCCTGATATACCCCAAACCCCTCACTGTAACAACCTGATATACCTCACACCCCTCACTGTAACACTCTGATATACCCCACACCCTTAACTGTAACACACTGATATACCCCACACCCCTCACTGTAACACTCTGATATCTCCCACACCCTTCACTGTAACACTCTGATATACCCCACACCCCTCACTGTAACACTCGGATATACCCCACACCCCTCACTGTAACACTCTGATATACCCCACACCCCTCACTGTAGAACTCTGATATACCCCACAGCCCTCACTGTAACACACTGATATACCCCACATCACTCCCTGTAACACTCTAATATATCCCACACCCTTCACTGTAACACTCTGATATATCCCACACCCTTCACTGTAACACTCTGATATACCCCACACCCCTCACTGTAACACTTTGATATAGCCCACACCCCTCAGTGTAACACTCTGATATATCCCACACCCCTCACTGCAACACTGATATACACCACACCACTCACTGTAACACTGTGATATACCCCACACCCCTCACTGTAACACTCTGATATACCCCGCATCCCTCACTGTAACACTCTGATATACCCCGGACCCCTCAATGTAACACTCTGATAAATCCCACACCCCTCACTGAAACACTGATATACACCACACCACTCACTGTAACACTGTGATATACACAACACCCCTCACTAGTAACACACTGCAATACCCCACATCCCTCACTGTAACACTCTGATATACCCCACACCCCTCACTGTAACACTCTGATATAGCCCACACCCCTCAATGTAACACTCTGATAAATCCCACACCCCACACTGTAACACTGATATACACCACACCACTCACTGTAACACTCTGATATACCCCACACCCCTCACTGTAACACTCTGATATCTCCCACACCCCTCACAGTAACACTCTGATATACCCCACACCCCTCACTGTAACACTCTAATATATACCACACCCTTCACTGTAACACTCTGATATACCCCACACCCCTCACTGTAACACTCTAATATATACCACACCCTTCACTGTAACACTCTGATATACCCCACACCCCTCACTGTAACACTCTAATATATCCCACACCCTTCACTGTAACACTCTGATATACCCCACATCCCTCACTGTAACACTCTGATATACCCCAAACCCCTCACTGTAACACTCTGATATACCCCACATCCCTCACTGTAACACTCTGATATAGCCCACACCCCTCAATGTAACACTCTGATAAATCCCACACCCCTCACTGCAACACTGATATACCCCACACCCCTCACTGTAACACTCTGATATACCCAATACCCCTCACTGTAACACTCTGATATATCCCACACCCCTCACTGTAAAACACTGATATATTCCACACCCCTCACTGTAACACACTAATATACCCGACACCCCTCACTGTAACACTCTGATATATCCCACACCCCTCACTGTAACACAGTGATATATCCCACACCCCTCACTGTAACACACTGAATCATTCCACACCCCTCACTGTCACACTGATATATCCCACACCCCTCACTGTAACATTCTGATATACCCCACACCCCTCACTATAACACTCTGATATACCCCACACCCCTCACTGTAACACTCTGATATACCCCGCACACACCTCACTGTAACACTCTGATATACCACGCACCCCTCAATGTAACACTCTGATATAGCACACACCCCTCACTGTAACACTCATATAGCAAACACCCCTCACTGTAACACTCTGATATAAACCACACACCTGACAGTAACACTCTGACATATCCCACACCCCTCACGGTAACAAACTGATATACCCCACACCCTTAACTGTAACACTCTGATATACCCCACACCCCTCACTGTAACACTCTGATATCTCCCACACCCTTCACTGTAACACTCTGATATATCCGACACCCCTCACTGTAACACTCTGATATACCCCACACCCCTCACTGTAACACTCTGATATACCCCACACCCCTCACTGTAACACACTGATATACCCCACATCACTCCCTGTAACACTCTAATATATCCCACACCCTTCACTGTAACACTCTGATATATCCCACACCCTTCACTGTAACACTCTGATATACCCCACACCCCTCACTGTAACACTCTGATATACACCACACACCTGAATGTAACACTCTGATATATCCCACACCAATCGCTGTAACACTCTGATATACCCAACACCCCTCACTGTAAGACTCTGATATACCCCACACCCCTCACTGTAACCCTCTGATATACCCAAAACCCCTTACTGTAATAGACTCATATACCTCACACCTCTCACTGTAACACCCTGATATACCCCACACCCCTCACTGTAACACCCTGATATACCTCACACCCCTCACTGTAACACTCTGATATACCCCACACCCTTAACTGTAACACTCTGATATACCCCACACCCCTCACTGTAACACTCTGAAATCTCCCACACCCTTCACTGTAACACTCTGATATACCCCACACCCCTCACTGTAACACTCGGATATACCCCACACCCCTCACTGTAACACTCTGATATACCCCACACCCCTCACTGTAGCACTCTGATATACCCCACAGCCCTCACTGTAACACACTGATATACCCCACATCACTCCCTGTAACACTCTAATATATCCCACACCCTTCACTGTAACACTCTGATATATCCCACACCCTTCACTGTAACACTCTGATATACCCCACACCCCTCACTGTAACACTTTGATATAGCCCACACCCCTCAGTGTAACACTCTGATATATCCCACACCCCTCACTGCAACACTGATATACACCACACCACTCACTGTAACACTGTGATATACCCCACACCCCTCACTGTAACACTCTGATATACCCCACATCCCTCACTGTAACACTCTGATACAGCCCACACCCCTCAATGTAACACTCTGATAAATCCCACACCCCTCACTGAAACACTGATATACACCACACCCCTCACTGTAACACTGATATAACCCACACCCCTCACTGCAACACTGTGATATACCCCACACCCCTCACTAGTAACACACTGATATACCCCACACCCCTCACTGTAACACTCTGATATAGCCCACACCCCTCACTGTAACACTCTGATATGTCCCACACCCCTCACTGTAACACTCTGATATACCCCACACCCCTCACTGTAACACTCTGATATACCCCACACCCCTCACTGTAACACTCTAATATATACCACACCCTTCACTGTAACACTCTGATATACCCCACACCCCTCACTGTAACACTCTAATAAACCCCACACCCTTCACTGTAACACTCTGATATACCCCACACCCCTCACTGTAACACTCTGATAAATCCCACACCCCTCACTGCAACACTGATATACCCCACACCCCTCACTGTAACACTCTGATATACCCCACACCCCTCACTGTAACACTCTGATATATCCCACACCCCTCACTGTAAAACACTGATATATTCCACACCCCTCACTGTAACACACTAATATACCCGACACCCCTCACTGTAACACTCTGATATATCCCACACCCCTCACTGTAACACAGTGATATATCCCACACCCCTCACTGTAACACACTGATACATTCCACACCCCTCACTGTCACACTGATGACCCCACACCCCTCACTGTAACATTCTGATATACCCCACACCCCTCTCTGTAACACTCTGATATACCCCGCACCCCTCACTGTAACACTATGATATACCCCACACCCCTCACTATAACACTCTGATATACCCCACACCCCTCTCTGTAACACTCTGATATACCCCGCACCCCTCACTGTAACACTATGATATATCCCACACCCCTCACTGTAATATGATATACTGCACACACCTCACTGTAACACTATGATATACCACGCACCCCTCAATGTAACACTCTGATAAAGCACACACCCCTCACTGTAACACTCATATAGCAAACACCCCTCACTGTAACACTCTGATATAAACCACACACCTGACAGTAACACTCTGACTTATCCCACACCCCTCACGGTAACACTCTGATATACACCACACACCTGACTGTAACACTCTGATATATCCCACACCAATCGCTGTAACACTCTGATATACCCAACACCCCTCACTGTAACACTCTGATATACCCCACACCCCTCAATGTAACCCTCTGATATACCCAAAACCCCTTACTGTAATAGACTCATATACCCCACACCTCTCACTGTAACACCCAGATATACCCCACACCCCGCACTGTAACACTCTGATATACCCCACACCCTTAACTGTAACACTCTGATATACCCCACACCCCTCACTGTAACACTCTGATATCTCCCACACCCTTCACTGTAACACTCTGATATATCCGACACCCCTCACTGTAACACTCTGATATACCCCACACCCCTCACTGTAACACTCTGATATACCCCACACCCCTCACTGTAACACACTGATATACCCCACATCACTTCCTGTAACACTCTAATATATCCCACACCCTTCACTGTAACACTCTGATATATCCCACACCCTTCACTGTAACACTCTGATATACCCCACAACCCTCACTGTAACACTCTGATATACACCACACACCTGAATGTAACACTCTGATATATCCCACACCAATCGCTGTAACACTCTGATATACCCAACACCCCTCACTGTAACACTCTGATATACCCCACACCCCTCACTGTAACCCTCTGATATACCCAAAACCCCTTACTGTAATAGACTCATATACCTCACACCTCTCACTGTAACACCCTGATATACCCCACACCCCTCACTGTAACACCCTGATATACCTCACACCCCTCACTGTAACACTCTGATATACCCCACACCCTTAACTGTAACACTCTGATATACCCCACACCCCTCACTGTAACACTCTGATATCTCCCACACCCTTCACTGTAACACTCTGATATACCCCACACCCCTCACTGTAACACTCGGATATACCCCACACCCCTCACTGTAACACTCTGATATACCCCACATCCCTCACTGTAACACTCTGATATACCCCACACCCCTCAATGTAACACTCTGATATATCCCACACCCCTCACTGTAACACTGATATACATCACACCACTCACTGTAACACTGTGATATCACCCACACCCCTCACCGTAACACACTGATATACCCGACAACACTCAATGTAACACTCTGATATATCCTACACCCCTCACTGTAACACACTGATATACCCGTCACCACTCAATGTAACACTCTGATATACCCCACACACCTCATTGTAACACTCTGATATACCCCACACCCCTCACTGTAACACTCTGATATATCCCACACCCCTCACTGTAAAACACTGATATATTCCACACCCCTCACTGTAACACACTAATATACCCGACACCCCTCACTGTAACACTCTGATATATCCCACACCCCTCACTGTAACACAGTGATATATCCCACACCCCTCACTGTAACACACTGATACATTCCACACCCCTCACTGTCACACTGATATACCCCACACCCCTCACTGTAACATTCTGATATACCCCACACCACTCACTCTAACACTCTGATATACCCCACACCCCTCACTGTAACACTCTGATATACCCCGCACCCCTCACTGTAACACTCTGATATACCCCACACCCCTCACTGTAATATGATATACTGCACACACCTCACTGTAACACTCTGATATACCACGCACCCCTCAATGTAACACTCTGATATAGCACACACCCCTCACTGTAACACTCATATAGCAAGCACCCCTCACTGTAACACTCTGATATAAACCACACACCTGACAGTAACACTCTGACATATCCCACACCCCTCACGGTAACACTCTGATATACACCACACACCTGACTGTAACACTCTGATATATCCCAAACCAATCGCTGTAACACTCTGATATACCCAACACCCCTCACTGTAACACTCTGATATACCCCACACCCCGCAATGTAACCCTCTGATATACCCAAAACCCCTTACTGTAATAGACTCATATACCCCACACCTCTCACTGTAACACCCAGATATACCCCACACCCCTCACTGTAACACTCTGATATACCCCACGCCCTTAACTGTAACACTCTGATATACCCCACACCCCTCACTGTAACACTCTGATATCTCCCACACCCTTCACTGTAACACTCTGATATATCCGACACCCCTCACTGTAACACTCTGATATACCCCACACCCCTCACTGTAACACTCTGATATACCCCACACCCCTCACTGTAACACACTGATATACCCCACATCACTCCCTGTAACACTCTAATATATCCCACACCCTTCACTGTAACACTCTGATATATCCCACACCCTTCACTGTAACACTCTGATATACCCCACACCCCTCACTGTAACGCTCTGATATAGCCCACACCCCTCAGTGTAACACTCTGATATATCCCACACCCCTCACTGCAACACTGATATACACCACACCACTCACTGTAACACTGTGATATACCCCACACCCCTCACTATTAACACACTGCAATACCCCACATCCCTCACTGTAACACTCTGATATAGCCCACACACTTCACTGTAACACTCTGATATCTCCCACACCCTTCACTGTAACACTCTGATATATCCGACACCCCTCACTGTAACACTCTGATATACCCCACACCCCTCACTGTAACACTCTGATATACCCCACACCCCTCACTGTAACACTCTAATATATCCCACACCCTTCACTGTAACACTCTGATATACCCCACATCCCTCACTGTAACACTCTGATATACCCCACACCCCTCAATGTAACACTCTGATATATCCCACACCCCTCACTGCAACACTGATATACACCACACCACTCACTGTAACACTGTGATATACCCCACACCCCTCACTGTAACACTCTGATATACCCCACATCCCTCACTGTAACACTCTGATATAGCCCACACCCCTCAATGTAACACTCTGATATACCCCACACCCCTCACTGTAACGCTCTGATATACCCCACACCCCTCACTGTAACACTCTGATATAACCCACAACCCTCACTGTAACACTCTGGTATATCCCACACCGCTCACTGTAAAACAATGATATATTCCACACCCCTCACTGTAACACACTAATATACCCGACACCCCTCACTGTAACACTCTGATATATCCCACACCCCTCACTGTAACACAGTGATATATCCCACACCCTTCACTGTAACACACTGATACATCCCACACCCCTCACTGTAACACTGATATACCCCACACCCCTCACTGTAACATTCTGATATACCACACACCCCTCACTATAACACTCTGATAAACCCCACACCCCTCACTGCAACACTCTGATATACCCCGCACCCCTCACTGTAACACTCTGTTATACCCCACACCCCTCACTGTAACATGATATACTGCACACACCTCACTGTAACACTCTGATATACCACGCACCCCTCAATGTAACACTCTGAAATAGCACACACCCCTCACTGTAAAACTCATATAGCAAACACCCCTCACTGTAACACTCTGATATACACCACACACCTGACAGTAACACGCTGACATATCCCACACCCCTCACAGTAACACTCTGATATATCCCACACCAATCGCTGTAACACTCTGATATACCCAACACCCCTCACTGTAACACTCTGATATACCCCACACCCCTCAATGTAACCCTCTGATATACCCAAAATCCCTTACTGTAATATACTCATATACCCCACACCTCTCACTGTAATACCCTGATATACCCCACACCCCTCACTGTAACACTCTGATATACCCCACACCCTTAACTGTAACACTCTGATATACCCCACACCGCTCACTGTAACACTCTGATATCTCCCACACCCTTCACTGTAACACTCTGATATATCCGACACCCCTCACTGTAACACTCTGATATACCCCACACCCCTCACTGTAACACTCTGATATACCCCACACCCCTCACTGTAACACACTGATATACCCCACATCGCTCACTGTAACACTCTAATATATCCCACACACTTCACTGTTACACTCTGATATATTCCACACCCTTCACTGTAACACTCTGATATACCCCACACCCCTCACTGTAACACTCTGATATACACCACACCCCTCAATGTAACACTCTGATATATCCCACACCCCTCACAGCAACACTGATATACACCACACCACTCACTGTAACACTGTGATATACCCCACACCCCTCACTGTAACACTCTGATATACCCCACATCCCTCACTGTAACACTCTGATACAGCCCACACCCCTCAATGTAACACTCTGATAAATCCCACACCCCTCACTGTAACACTGATATACACCACACCACTCACTGTAACACTGTGATATACCCCACACCCCTCACTAGTAACACTCTGATATACCCCACACCGCTCACTGTAACACTCTGATATCTCCCACACCCTTCACTGTAACACTCTGATATATCCGACACCCCTCACTGTAACACTGTGATATACCCCACACCCCTCAATGTAACACTCTGATATACCCCACACCCCTCAATGTAACACTCTGATATACCCCACACCCCTCACTGTAACACTCTGATATACCCCACACCCCTCACTGTAACACTGATATACCCCACACTCATCACTGTAACACTCTGATATACCCCACACCCCTCACTGTAACACTCTAATATAGCCCACACCCTTCACTGTAACACTCTGATATATCCCACACCCTTCACTGTAACACTCTGATATACCCCACACCCCTCACTGTAACACTCTAATATATCCCACACCCTTCACTGTAACACTCTGATATACCCCACATCCCTCACTGTAACACTCTGATACAGCCCACACCCCTCAATGTAACACTCTGATATATCCCACACCCCTCACTGCAACACTGATATACACCACACCACTCACTGTAACACTGTGATATACCCCACACCCCTCACTGTAACACTCTGATATACCGCATATCCCTCACTGTAACACACTGATATAGCCCACAGCCCTCAATGTAACACTCTGATAAATCCCACAACCCTCACTGTAACACTGATATACCCCACATCCCTCACTGTAACACTCTGATATACCCCACAACCCTCACTGTAACACTCTGGTATATCCCACACCCCTCACTGTAACACACTGATATACCGGACACCATTCAATGTAACACTCTGATATATCCCACACCCCTCACTGTGACACACTGAAATACCTGACACCACTCAATGTAACACTCTGATATATCCCACACCCCTCACTGTAACACACTGATATACCCGACACCACTCAATGTAACACTCTGATATATCCCACACCCCTCACTGTAACACTCTGATATACCCGACACCACTCAATGCAACACACTGATAGATCCCACAACCTCTCACTGTAACATTCTGACATACCCCACACCCCTCACTGTAATACTTTGATATACCCCACACCCCTCACTGTAACACTCTGATACACCCCACACCCCTCACTGTAACACTCTGATATATCCCACACCCCTCACTGTAAAAAACTAATATATTCCACACCCCTCACTGTAACACACTAATATAGCCGACACCCCTCACTGTAACACTCTGATATATCCCACACCCCTCACTGTAACACAGTGATATATCCCACACCCCTCACTGTAACACACTGATAAATCCCACACCCCACACTGTAACAATGATATACCCCACACCCCTCTCCGTAACATTCTGATATACCCCACACCCCTCACTATAACACTCTGATATATCCCACACCCTTCACTGTAACACTCTGATATACCCCACATCCCTCACTGTAACACTCTGATATAGCCCACACCACTCAATGTAACACTCTGATATATCCCACACCCCTCACTGCAACACTGATATACACCACACCACTCACTGTAACACTGTGATATACCCCACACCCCTCACTGCAACACTCTGATATACCCCACATCCCTCACTGTAACACTCTGATATAGCCCACACCCCTCAATGTAACACTCTGATAAATCCCACACCCCTCACTGTTACACTGATATACACCACACCACTCACTGTAACACTGTGATATACCCCACACCCCTCACTGTAACACACTGATATACCCCACAACCCTCACTGTAACACTCTGGTATATCCCACACCCCTCACTGTAACACACTGATATACCCGACACCCTTTCACGTAACACTCTGATATATCCCACACCCCTCACTGTAACACACTGATATACCTGACACCACTCAATGTAACACTCTGATATATCCCACACCCTTCACTGTAACACACTGATATACCCGACACCACTCAATGTAACACTCTGATATAACCCACACCCCTCATTGTAACACATTGATATACCCGACACCACTCAATGTAACACACTGATATATCCCACAAACTCTCACTGTAACGTTCTGACATACCCCACACTCCTCACTGTAACACCTTGATATACCCCACACCCCTCACTGTAACACTCTGATATACACCACACCCCTCACTGTAACACTCTGATATATCCCACACCCCTCACTGCAACACTGATATACACCACACCACTCACTGTAACACGGTGATATACCCCACACCCCTCAATGTAACACTCTGATATAGCACACACCCCTCACTGTAACACTCATATAGCAAACACCCCTCACTGTAACACTCTGAAATACACCACACACCTGACAGTAACACTCTGACATATCCCACACCCCTCTCAGTAACACTCTGATATATCCCACACCAATCGCTGTAACACTCTGATATACCCAACACCCCTCACTGTACCACTCTGATATACCCCACACCCCTCACTGTAACACTCTGATATACCCCACATCCCTCACTGTAACACTCTGATACAGCCCACACCCCTCAATGTAACACTCTGATAAATCCCACACCCCTCACTGTAACACATATACACCACACCACTCACTGAAAGACTGTGATATACCCCACACCCCTCACTAGTAACACACTGATATACGCCACACCCCTCACTGTACCACTCTGATATACACCACACCCTTAACTGTAACACTCTGATATACCCCACACCCCTCACTGTAACACTCTGATATCTTCCAAACCCTTCACTGTAACACTCTGATATCTCCCACACCCTTCACTGTAACACTCTGATATATCCGACACCCCTCACTGTAACACTCTGATATACCCCACACCCCTCACTGTAACACTCTGATATACCCCACACCCTGCACGGTAACACTCTAATATATCCCACACATTTCACTGTAACACTCTGATATATCCCATACCCTTCACTGTAACACTCTGATATACCCCACACCGCTCACTGTAACACTCTGATATCTCCCACACCCTTCACTGTAACACTCTGATATATCCGACACCCCTCACTGTAACACTCTGATATACCCCACACCCCTCACTGTAACACTCTGATATACCCCACACCCCTCACTGTAACACACTGATATACCCCACATCGCTCACTGTAACACACTGATATACCTGACACCACTCAATGTAACACTCTGATATATCCCACACCCCTCAATGTAACACACTGATATACCCGACACCAGTCAATGTAACACACTGATATATCCCACAACCTCTCACTGTAACACTGATATACACCACACCACTCACTGTAACACTGTGATATACCCCACACCCCTCAATGTAACACTCTGATAAATCCCACACCCCTCACTGTAACACATATACACCACACCACTCACTGAAAGACTGTGATATACCCCACACCCCTCACTAGTAACACACTGATATACGCCACACCCCTCACTGTACCACTCTGATATACACCACACCCTTAACTGTAACACTCTGACATACCCCACTCCCCTCACTGTAACACTTTGATATACCCCACACCCCTCACTGTAACACTCTGATACACCCCACACCCCTTACTGTAACACTCTGATATATCTCACACCACTCACTGTAAAAAACTGATATATTCCACACCCCTCACTGTAACACACTAATATACCCGACACCCCTCACTGTAACACTCTGATATATCCCACACCCCTCACTGTAACACAGTGATATATCCCACACCCCTCACTGTAACACACTGATAAATCCCACACCCCACACTGTAACAATGATATACCCCACACCCCTCACTATAACACTCTGATATATCCCATACCCTTCACTGTAACACTCTGATATACCCCACATCCGCCACTGTAACACTCTGATATAGCCCACACCCCTCAATGTAACACTCTGATATATCCCACACCCCTCACTGCAACACTGATATACACCACACCTCTCACTGTAACACTGTGATATACCCCAAACCCCTCACTGTAACACTCTGATATACCCCACACCCCTCACTGTAGCACACTGATATACCCCACACCCCTCACTGTAACACTCTGATATACCCCACACCCCTCACTGTAACACTCTGATATACCCCACAACCCTCACTGTAACACTCTGATATATCCCACACCCCTCACTGTAACACACTGATATACCTGACACCACTCAATGTAACACTCTGATATATTCGACACCCCTCACTGTAACACTCTGATATACCCCACACCCCTCACTGTAACACTCTGATATACCCCACAGCCCTCACTGTAACACTCAGATATATCCGACACCCTTCACTGTAACACTCTGATATACCCCACACCCCTCACTGTAACACTCTAATATATCCCACACCCTTCACTGTAACACTCTGATATACCCCACATCTCTCACTGTAACACTCTGATATAGCCCACACCCCTCAATGTAACACTCTGATAAATCCCACACCCCTCACTGCAACACTGATATACACCACACCACTCACTGTAACACTGTGATATACCCCACACCCCTCACTGTAACACTCTGATATACCCCACATCCCTCACTGTAACACTCTGATATAGCCCACAAGCCTCACTGTAACACTCTGGTATATCCCACATCCCTCACTGTAACATTCTGACATACCCCACACCCCTCACTGTAACACTTTGATATACCCCACACCCCTCACTGTAACACTCTGATATACCCCACACCCCTCACTGTAACACTCTGATATATCCCACACCCCTCACTGTAAAACACTGATATATTCCACACCCCTCACTGTAACACACTAATATACCCGACACCCCTCACTGTAACACTCTGATATATCCCACACCCCTCACTGTAACACAGTGATATATCCCACACCCCTCACTGTAACACACTGATAAATCCCACACCCCACACTGTAACAATGATATACCCCATATCCCACACTGTAACACACTGATATACCCCACACCACTCACTATAACACTCTGATATACCCCACACCCCGCACTTTAACACTCTGATATACCCCACATCCCTCACTGTAACACTCTGATATATCCCACACCCCTCACTGTAACACTGTTATATACCCCACACCCCTCACTGTAACACTCTGATATATCCCACACCCCTCACTGTAACACTGATATACGCACACCGCTCACTGTAACATTCTGATATACCCCACACCCCTCACTGTAACACTGATATACCCCACACCCCTGAGTTTAACATTCCGATATACCCCACACCCCTCACTATAACAATCTGATATACCCCATACCCCTCACTTTAACAATCTGATATATCCCAAACCACTCACTGTAACACACTGATATACCCCACAGCCCTCACTGTAACACTCTGATATGCTGCACACCCCTCACGATAACACTCTGATATACCCCACACACCGCACTGTAGCACACTGATATACACCACACCCCTCACTGTAACACACTGAAATACCCCACACCCCTCACTGTAACATGCTGATATACCCCACACAACTCACTGTAACAGACTGATATACCCCACACCCCTCACTGTGACACTCTGATATACCCTATACCCTCACTGTAACACTCTGATATACCCACAACCCACACTGTAACATTGATAAACCCCACAGCCCTCACTGTAACACTGATATACCCCACACACCTCACTGTCACACTCTGATATACCCCACACCCCGCACTGTAACACACTGATACATCACACACCCCTCAGTTTAACACACTGATATACCCCACACCCCTCACTGTAACAATCTGATATACCACACACCCCTCACCGTAACACTCTGATGTATCCCACACCCCTCACTGTAACACTGATATATCCCATACCCCTCACTGTAACACTCTGATATACCCCACACCCCTCACTGTAACACTCTGATATGTACCACACCCCTCACTGTAACGCTCTGATATACCCCACACCCCTCACTGTAACACTCTGATATACCCCACACCCCTCACTGTAACACTCCGATATAACCACACACCTCACTGGAACATTGATATACCCCACACGCCTCACTGTAACACTGTGATATACCCCACACCCCTCACTGTAACACTGATATACCCCACACCCCTCAATGTAACACTCTGATATATCCCACAACCCTCACTGTAACACTCTGATATACCACACACCCCTCAAAGTAACACTCTGATATACCCCAAACACCTCACTGTAACACTCTGATATACTGCACACCCCTCACTGTAACACTCTGATTATTCCCACACCCCTCACTGTAAAACTCTGATATATCCCACACACCTCACTGTAACACTCTGATAAACACCACACCACTCACTGTAACACTCTGATATATCCCACACTCTTCACTGTAACATTCTGATATACCCCACACCCCTCACTTTAACACACTGATATATCCCACACTCTTCACTGTAACATTCTGATATACCCCACACCCCTCACAGTAACACTCTGATATATCCCACACCCCTCACTGTAACACTCTGACATACGCCACACCCCTCACTGTAACACTCTGACATACCCCACACCCCTCACTGTAACACTCTGATATATCCCGCACCCCTCAATGTAACACTGATATACACCACACCCCTCACTGTAACACTCTGATATGCCCCACACCCCTCACTGTAACACTCTGACATACCCCACACCCCTCACTGTAACACTCTGATATATCATTCACCCCTCACTGTAACACTGATATACCCAACACCCCTCACTGTAACACTCTGATATACGCCACTCACCTCACTGTAACACTCTGATATACCCCACACCCCTCACTGTAACACTCTGATATATCCCACACACCTCACTGTAACACTCTGATACACGCCACACCCCTCACTGTAACACTCTGATATACCCCACACCCCTCACTGTAACACACTGATATACCCCACACCCCTCACTGTAACACTCT
This sequence comes from Isurus oxyrinchus, assembly GCA_026770705.1. NCBI lineage: Eukaryota > Metazoa > Chordata > Chondrichthyes > Lamniformes > Lamnidae > Isurus > Isurus oxyrinchus. The sequence continues at coordinate 53,418 of JANJGN010000874.1, read as the reverse complement.
GATATACCCCACACCCCTCACTGTAACACTCTGATATATCCCACACACCTCACTGTAACACTCTGATATACGCCACACCCCTCACTGTAACACTCTGATTATTCCCACACCCCTCACAGTAACCCTGATATACCCCACACACATCACTGTAACACTCTGATATACACCACACCGCTCACTCTAAACCAGATATACACCACACCCCTCACTGTAACACTCTGATATACCCCACACACCTCACTGTAACACTCTGATATACCCCACACACCTCACTGTAACACTCTGATTATTCCCACACCACTCACTGTAACACTCTGATATACCCCACAGCCGTCACTGTAACACTCTGATATACCCCACACCCCTCACTGTAACACTGTGATATACCCCACACTCCACACTGTAACACTGATATACCCCACATCCCTCAATGTAACACTCTGATATATCCCACACCCCTCACTGTAACACTCTGATATACCACAAACCCCTCACTGTAACACTCTGTTATACCACACACCCCTCACTGTAATACTGTGATATACCCCACACACCTCAGAGTAACACTCTGATATGCCCCACACACCACACTGTAACACTCTGATATACCCCACACACCTCACTGTAACACTCTGATATACCCCACACACCTCAATGTAACACTCTGATATGCCCCACACACCACACTGTAACAGTCTGATATACCCCACACACCTCACTGTAACACTCTGATATACCCCACACACCTCACTGTAACACTCTGATTATTCCCAGACCCCTCACTGTAACACTCTGATATACCCCACAGCCCTCACTGTAACACTCTGATATATCCCCCACCCCTCACTGTAACACTGATATGAACCACACCCATCACTGTAACACTCTGATATACCCCACACCGCTCACTGTAAACCAGATATACACCACACCCCTCACTGTAACACTGTGATATACCCCACACCCCTCACTGTAACACTGTGATATACCCCACACCCCTCACTGTAACACACTGATATGCCCCACACCCCTCACTGTAACACTGTGATATACCCCACACTCCTCACTGTAACACTGATATACCCCACACCCCTCAATGTAACACTCTGATATACCACACACCCCTGACTGTAACACTCTGATATACCACACACCCCTCACTGGAACGTTCTGATATACCGCACACCCCTCACAGTAACACTCTGATATACCACACACCCCTCACTGTAACACTGTGATATACCCCACACACCTCACTGTAACACTCTGATAAACCCCACACCCCTCACTGTAACACTCTGATATACCCCACACATCTCACTGTAACACTCTGATTATTCCCACAACCCTCACTGTAACACTCTGATATACCCCACACCCCTCACTGTAACACTTTGATATATCCCGCATCCCTCACTGTAACACTGATACACACCACACCCCTCACTGTAACACTCTGATATACCCCACACACCGCACTGTAACACACTGATATACACCACACCCCTCACTGTAACACACTGAAATACCCCACACCCCTCACTGTAACACACTGATATACACCACACCCCTCATTGTAACACACTGATATACCCCACACCCCTCACAGTAACAAGCTGATATACCCCACACAACTCACTGTAACAGACTGATATACCCCACACCCCTCACTGTGACACTCTGATATACCCTATACCCTCACTGTAACACTCTGATATACCCACAACCCACACTGTAACATTGATAAACCCCACAGCCCTCACTGTAACACTGATATACCCCACACACCTCACTGTAACACTCTGATATACCCCACACCCCGCACTGTAACACACTGATACATCCCACACCCCTCAGTTTAACACACTGATATAACCCACACCCCTCACTGTAACACTCTGATATACCACACACCCCTCACCGTAACACTCTGATGTATCCCACACCCCTCACTGTAACACTGATATATCCCATACCCCTCACTGTAACACTCTGATATACCCCACACCCCTCACTGTAACACTCTGATATGTACCACACCCCTCACTGTAACGCTCTGATATACCCCACACCCCTCACTGTAACACTCTGATATACCCCACACCCCTCACTGTAACACTCCGATATAACCACACACCTCACTGGAACATTGATATACCCCACACGCCTCACTGTAACACTGTGATATACCCCACACCCCTCACTGTAACACTGATATACCCCACACCCCTCAATGTAACACTCTGATATATCCCACACCCCTCACTGTAACACTCTGATATACCACACACCCCTCAAAGTAACACTCTGATATACCCCAAACACCTCACTGTAACACTCTGATATACTGCACACCCCTCACTGTAACACTCTGATTATTGCCACACCCCTCACTGTAACACTGATATACCACACACCCCTCACTGTAACACTCTGATATACCCCACACGCCTCACTGTAACACTCTGATATACCCCACACCCCTCACTGTAACACTGATATACCCCACACCCCTCACTGTAACACTCTGATATATCCCACACCCCTCACTGTAACACTCTGATATACCACACACCCCTCACTGTAACACTCTGATATATCCCACACCCCTCACTGTAACACACTGATATACCTGACACAACTCAATGTAACACTCTGATATATTCGACACCCCTCACTGTAACACTCTGATATACCCCACACCCCTCACTGTAACACTCTGATATACCCCACACCCCTCACTGTAACACTCTAATATATCCCACACCCTTCACTGTAACACTCTGATATATCCCACACCCTTCACTGTAACACTCTGATATACCCCACACCCCTCACTGTAACACTCTAATATATCCCACACCCTTCACTGTAAAACTCTGATATACCCCACATCTCTCACTGTAACACTCTGATATAGCCCACACCCCTCAATGTAACACTCTGATAAATCCCACACCCCTCACTGCAACACTGATATACACCACACCACTCACTGTAACACTGTGATATACCCCACACCCCTCACTGCAACACTCTGATATACCCCACATCCCTCACTGTAACACTCTGATATAGCCCACAAGCCTCACTGTAACACTCTGGTATATCCCACACCCCTCACTGTAACATTCTGACATACCCCACACCCCTCACTGTAACACTTTGATATACCCCACACCCCTCACTGTAACACTCTGATATACCCCACACCCGTCACTGTAACACTCTGATATATCCCACACCCCTCACTGTAAAACACTGATATATTCCACACCCCTCACTGTAACACACTAATATACCCGACACCCCTCACTGTAACACTCTGATATATCCCACACCCCTCACTGTAACACAGTGATATATCCCACACCCCACACTGTAACACACTGATAAATCCCACACCCCACACTGTAACAATGATATACCCCACATCCCACACTGTAACACACTGATATACCCCACACCACTCACTATAACACTCTGATATACCCCACACCCCTCACTGTAACACTCTGATATATCCCACACCCCTCACTGTAACACTGTGATATACCCCACACCCCTCACTGTAACACTCTGATATATCCCACACCCCTCACTGTAACACTGATATACGCACACCACTCACTGTAACATTCTGATATACCCCACACCCCTCACTGTAACACTGATATACCCCACACCCCTGAGTTTAACATTCTGATATACCCCACACCCCTCACTATAACAATCTGATATACCCCATACCCCTCACTTTAACAATCTGATATATCCCAAACCACTCACTGTAACACACTGATATACCCCACAGCCCTCACTGTAACACTCTGATATGCTGCACACCCCTCACGATAACACTCTGATATACCCCACAGCCCTCACTTTAACACTCTGATATGCCGCACACCCCTCACAATAACACTCTGATATACCCCACACACCGCACTGTAACACACTGATATACACCACACACCTCACTGTAACACACTGAAATACCCCACACCCCTCACTGTAACACACTGATATACACCACACCCCTCATTGTAACACACTGATATACCCCACACCCCTCACAGTAACATGCTGATATACCCCACACAACTCACTGTAACAGACTGATATACCCCACACCCCTCACTGTGACACTCTGATATACCCTATACCCTCACTGTAACACTCTGATATACCCACAACCCACACTGTAACATTGATAAACCCCACAGCCCTCACTGTAACACTGATATACCCCACACACCTCACTGTAACACTCTGATATACCCCACACCCCGCACTGTAACACACTGATACATCCCACACCCCTCAGTTTAACACACTGATATAGCCCACACCCCTCACTGTAACACTCTGATATACCACACACCCCTCACCGTAACACTCTGATGTATCCCACACCCCTCACTGTAACACTGATAAATCCCATACCCCTCACTGTAACACTCTGATATACACCACACCCCTCACTGTAACACTCTGATATGTACCACACCCCTCACTGTAACGCTCTGATATACCCCACACCCCTCACTGTAACACTCCGATATAACCACACACCTCACTGGAACATTGATATACCCCACACGCCTCACTGTAACACTGTGATATAGCCCACACCCCTCACTGTAAAACTGATATACCCCACACCCCTCAATGTAATACTCTGATATATCCCACACCCCTCACTGTAACACTCTGATATACCACACACCCCTCAAAGTAACACTCTGATATACCCCAAACACCTCACTGTAACACTCTGATATACTGCACACCCCTCACTGTAACACTCTGATTATTCCCACACCCCTCACTGTAACACTGATATACCACACACCCCTCACTGTAACACTCTGATATACCCCACACGCCTCACTGTAACACTCTGATATACCCCACACCCCTCACTGTAACACTGATATACCCCACACCCCTCACTGTAACACTCTGATATATCCCACACCCCTCACTGTAACACTCTGATATACCACACACCCCTCACTGTAACACTCTGATATATCCCACACCCCTCACTGTAACACACTGATATACCTGACACCACTCAATGTAACACTCTGATATATTCGACACCCCTCACTGTAACACTCTGATATACCCCACACCCCTCACTGTAACACTCTGATATACCCCACACCCCTCACTGTAACACTCTAATATATCCCACACCCTTCACTGTAACACTCTGATATATCCCACACCCTTCACTGTAACACTCTGATATACCCCACACCCCTCACTGTAACACTCTAATATATCCCACACCCTTCACTGTAAAACTCTGATATACCCCACATCTCTCACTGTAACACTCTGATATAGCCCACACCCCTCAATGTAACACTCTGATAAATCCCACACCCCTCACTGCAACACTGATATACACCACACCCCTCACTGTAACACTCTGATATACCCCACACCCCTCACTGTAACACTCTGATATACCCCACATCCCTCACTGTAACACTCTGATATAGCCCACAAGCCTCACTGTAACACTCTGGTATATCCCACACCCCTCACTGTAACATTCTGACATACCCCACACCCCTCACTGTAACACTTTGATATACCCCACACCCCTCACTGTAACACTCTGATATACCCCACACCCGTCACTGTAACACTCTGATATATCCCACACCCCTCACTGTAAAACACTGATATATTCCACACCCCTCACTGTAACACACTAATATACCCGACACCCCTCACTGTAACACTCTGATATATCCCACACCCCTCACTGTAACACAGTGATATATCCCACACCCCACACTGTAACACACTGATAAATCCCACACCCCACACTGTAACAATGATATACCCCACATCCCACACTGTAACACACTGATATACCCCACACCACTCACTATAACACTCTGATATACCCCACACCCCTCACTGTAACACTCTGATATATCCCACACCCCTCACTGTAACACTGTGATATACCCCACACCCCTCACTGTAACACTCTGATATATCCCACACCCCTCACTGTAACACTGATATACGCACACCACTCACTGTAACATTCTGATATACCCCACACCCCTCACTGTAACACTGATATACCCCACACCCCTGAGTTTAACATTCTGATATACCCCACACCCCTCACTATAACAATCTGATATACCCCATACCCCTCACTTTAACAATCTGATATATCCCAAACCACTCACTGTAACACACTGATATACCCCACAGCCCTCACTGTAACACTCTGATATGCTGCACACCCCTCACGATAACACTCTGATATACCCCACAGCCCTCACTTTAACACTCTGATATGCCGCACACCCCTCACAATAACACTCTGATATACCCCACACACCGCACTGTAACACACTGATATACACCACACCCCTCACTGTAACACACTGAAATACCCCACACCCCTCACTGTAACACACTGATATACACCACACCCCTCATTGTAACACACTGATATACCCCACACCCCTCACAGTAACATGCTGATATACCCCACACAACTCACTGTAACAGACTGATATACCCCACACCCCTCACTGTGACACTCTGATATACCCTATACCCTCACTGTAACACTCTGATATACCCACAACCCACACTGTAACATTGATAAACCCCACAGCCCTCACTGTAACACTGATATACCCCACACACCTCACTGTAACACTCTGATATACCCCACACCCCGCACTGTAACACACTGATACATCCCACACCCCTCAGTTTAACACACTGATATACCCCACACCCCTCACTGTAACACTCTGATATACCACACACCCCTCACCGTAACACTCTGATGTATCCCACACCCCTCACTGTAACACTGATAAATCCCATACCCCTCACTGTAACACTCTGATATACCCCACAACCCTCACTGTAACACTCTGATATGTACCACACCCCTCACTGTAACGCTCTGATATACCCCACACCCCTCACTGTAACACTCCGATATAACCACACACCTCACTGGAACATTGATATACCCCACACGCCTCACTGTAACACTGTGATATACCCCACACCCCTCACTGTAAAACTGATATACCCCACACCCCTCAATGTAACACTCTGATATATCCCACACCCCTCACTGTAACACTCTGATATACCACACACCCCTCAAAGTAACACTCTGATATACCCCAAACACCTCACTGTAACACTCTGATATACTGCACACCCCTCACTGTAACACTCTGATTATTCCCACACCCCTTACTATAACACTGATATACCAGACACCCCTCACTGTAACAGTCTGATATACCCCACACGCCTCAGTGTAACACTCTGATATACCCCACACCCCTCACTGTAACACTGATATATCCCACACCCCTCACTGTAACACTCTGATATATCCCACGCCCCTCACTGTAACACTCTGATATACCACGCACCCCTCACTGTAACACTCTGATATACCCCACACCCCTCACTGTATCACTCTGATATACCGCACACCCCTCACAGTAACACTCTGATATACCACACACCCCTCACTGTAAAACTCTGATATACCCCACACACCTCACTGTAACACTCTGATAAACACCACACCACTCACTGTAACACTCTGATATATCCCACACTCTTCATGGTAACATTCTGAAATACCCCACACCCCTCACTTTAACACACTGATATATCCCACACTCTTCACTGTAACATTCTGATATACCCCACACCCCTCACAGTAACACTCTGATATATCCCACACCCCTCACTGTAACACTCTGACATACGCCACACCCCTCACTGTAACACTCTGACATACCCCACACCCCTCACTGTAACACTCTGATATATCCCGCACCCCTCAATGTAACACTGATATACACCACACCCCTCACTGTAACACTCTGATATGCCCCACACCCCTCACTGTAACACTCTGACATACCCCACACCCCTCACTGTAACACTCTGATATATCATTCACCCCTCACTGTAACACTGATGTACCCCACACCCCTCACTGTAACACTCTGATATACCCCACACACCTCACTGTAACACTCTGATATACCCCACACCCCTCACTGTAACACTCTGATATATCCCACACACCTCACTGTAACACTCTGATACACGCCACACCCCTCACTGTAACACTCTGATATACCCCACACCCCTCACTGTAACACTCTGATATACCCCACACCCCTCACTGTAACACTCTGATATACCCCACACCCCTCACTGTAACACTCTGATATATCCCACACACCTCACTGTAACACTCTGATATACGCCACACCCCTCACTGTAACACTCTGATTATTCCCACACCCCTCACAGTAACCCTGATATACCCCACACACATCACTGTAACACTCTGATATACACCACACCGCTCACTCTAAACCAGATATACACCACACCCCTCACTGTAACACTCTGATATACCCCACACACCTCACTGTAACACTCTGATATACCCCACACACCTCACTGTAAAACTCTGATTATTCCCACACCACTCACTGTAACACTCTGATATACCCCACAGCCGTCACTGTAACACTCTGATATACCCCACACCCCTCACTGTAACACTGTGATATACCCCACACTCCTCACTGTAACAGTGATATACCCCACATCCCTCAATGTAACACTCTGATATATCCCACACCCCTCACTGTAACACTCTGATATACCACACACCCCTCACTGTAACACTCTGTTATACCACACACCCCTCACTGTAATACTGTGATATACCCCACACACCTCAGAGTAACACTCTGATAAACCCCACACCCCTCAATGTAACACTCTGATATGCCCCACACACCACACTGTAACACTCTGATATACCCCACACACCTCACTGTAACACTCTGATATACCCCACACACCTCACTGTAACACTCTGATTATTCCCAGACCCCTCACTGTAACACTCTGATATACCCCACAGCCCTCACTGTAACACTCTGATATATCCCCCACCCCTCACTGTAACACTGATATGAACCACACCCATCACTGTAACACTCTGATATACCCCACACCGCTCACTGTAAACCAGATATACACCACACACCTCACTGTAACACTGTGATATACCCCACACCCCTCACTGTAACACTGTGATATACCCCACACCCCTCACTGTAACACACTGATATACCCCACACCCCTCACTGTAACACTGTGATATACCCCACACTCCTCACTGTAACACTGAGATACCCCACACCCCTCAATGTAACACTCTGATATACCACACACCCCTGACTGTAACACTCTGATATACCACACACCCCTCTCTGTAACGTTCTGATATACCGCACACCCCTCACAGTAACACTCTGATATACCACACACCCCTCACTGTAACACTGTGATATACCCCACACACCTCACTGTAACACTCTGATAAACCCCACACCCCTCACTGTAACACTCTGATATACCCCACACATCTCACTGTAACACTCTGATTATTCCCACACCCCTCACTGTAACACTCTGATATACCCCACACCCCTCACTGTAACACTCTGATATATCCCGCATCCCTCACTGTAACACTGATACACACCACACCCCTCACTGTAACACTCTGATATACCCCACACACCGCACTGTAACACACTGATATACACCACACCCCTCACTGTAACACACTGAAATACCCCACACCCCTCACTGTAACACACTGATATACACCACACCCCTCATTGTAACACACTGATATACCCCACACCCCTCACAGTAACAAGCTGATATACCCCACACAACTCACTGTAACAGACTGATATACCCCACACCCCTCACTGTGACACTCTGATATACCCTATACCCTCACTGTAACACTCTGATATACCCACAACCCACACTGTAACATTGATAAACCCCACAGCCCTCACTGTAACACTGATATACCCCACACACCTCACTGTAACACTCTGATATACCCCACACCCCGCACTGTAACACACTGATACATCCCACACCCCTCAGTTTAACACACTGATATACCCCACACCCCTCACTGTAACACTCTGATATACCACACACCCCTCACCGTAACACTCTGATGTATCCCACACCCCTCACTGTAACACTGATATATCCCATACCCCTCACTGTAACACTCTGATATACCCCACACCCCTCACTGTAACACTCTGATATGTACCACACCCCTCACTGTAACGCTCTGATATACCCCACACCCCTCACTGTAACACTCTGATATAAACCACACCCCTCACTGTAACACTCCGATATAACCACACACCTCACTGGAACATTGATATACCCCACACGCCTCACTGTAACACTTTGATATACCCCACACCCCTCACTGTAACACTGATATACCCCACACCCCTCAATGTAACACTCTGATATATCCCACACCCCTCACTGTAACACTCTGATATACCACACACCCCTCGAAGTAACACTCTGATATACCCCAAACACCTCACTGTAACACTCTGATATACTGCACACCCCTCACTGTAACACTCTGATTATTCCCACACCCCTCACTGTAACACTGATATACCACACACCCCTCACTGTAACACTCTGATATACCCCACACGCCTCACTGTAACACTCTGATATACCCCACACCCCTCACTGTAACACTGATATACCACACACCCCTCACTGTAACACTCTGATATATCCCACACCCCTCACTGTAACACTCTGATATACCACACACCCCTCACTGTAACACTCTGATATACCACACACCCCTCACTGTAACACTCTGATATACCGCACACCCCTCACAGTAACACTCTGATATACCACACACCCCTCACTGTAAAACTCTGATATACCCCACACACCTCACTGTAACACTCTGATAAACACCACACCACTCACTGTAACACTCTGATATATCCCACACTCTTCACTGTAACATTCTGATATACCCCACACCCCTCACTTTAACACACTGATATATCCCACACTCTTCACTGTAACATTCTGATATACCCCACACCCCTCACAGTAACACTCTGATATATCCCACACCCCTCACTGTAACACTCTGATATGCCGCACACCCCGCACTGTAACACACTGATACATCCCACACCCCTCAGTTTAACACACTGATATACCCCACACCCCTCACTGTAACACTCTGATATACCACACACCCCTCACCGTAACACTCTGATGTATCCCACACCCCTCACTGTAACACTGATATATCCCATACCCCTCACTGTAACACTCTGATATACCCCACACCCCTCACTGTAACACTCTGATATGTACCACACCCCTCACTGTAACGCTCTGATATACCCCACACCCCTCACTGTAACACTCTGATATACCCCACACCCCTCACTGTAACACTCCGATATAACCACACACCTCACTGGAACATTGATATACCCCACACGCCTCACCGTAACACTGTGATATACCCCACACCCCTCACTGTAACACTGATATACCCCACACCCCTCAATGTAACACTCTGATATATCCCACACCCCTCACTGTAGCACTCTGATATACCACACACCCCTCGAAGTAACACTCTGATATACCCCAAACATCTCACTGTAACACTCTGATATACTGCACACCCCTCACTGTAACACTCTGATTATTCCCACACCCCTCACTGTAACACTGATATACCACACACCCCTCACTGTAACACTCTGATATACCCCACACGCCTCACTGTAACACTCTGATATACCCCACACCCCTCACTGTAACACTGATATACCCCACACCCCTCACTGTAACACTCTGATATATCCCACACCCCTCACTGTAACACTCTGATATACCACACACCCCTCACTGTAACACTCTGATATACCACACACCCCTCACTGTAACACTCTGATATACCGCACACCCCTCACAGTAACACTCTGATATACCACACACCCCTCACTCTAAAACTCTGATATACCCCACACACCTCACTGTAACACTCTGATAAACACCACACCACTCACTGTAACACTCTGATATATCCCACACTCTTCACTGTAACATTCTGATATACCCCACACCCCTCACTTTAACACACTGATATATCCCACACTCTTCACTGTAACATTCTGATATACCCCACACCCCTCACAGTAACACTCTGATATATCCCACACCCCTCACTGTAACACTGATATACACCACACCCCTCACAGTAACACTCTGATATGCCCCACACCCCTCACTGTAACACTCTGACATACCCCACACCCCTCACTGTAACACTCTGATATATCATTCACCCCTCACTGTAACACTGATATACCCCACACCCCTCACTGTAACACTCTGATATACCCCACACCCCTCACTGTAACACTCTGATATACCCCCACCCCTCTCTGTAACACTCTGATATGCTGCACACCCCTCACGATAACACTCTGATATACCCCACAGCCCTCACTTTAACACTCTGATATGCCGCACACCCCTCACAATAACACTCTGATATACCCCACACACCGCACTGTAACACACTGATATACACCACACCCCTCACTGTAACACACTGAAATACCCCACACCCCTCACTGTAACACACTGATATACACCACACCCCTCATTGTAACACACTGATATACCCCACACCCCTCACAGTAACATGCTGATATACCCCACACAACTCACTGTAACAGACTGATATACCCCACACCCCTCACTGTGACACTCTGATATACCCTTTACCCTCACTGTAACACTCTGATATACCCACAACCCACACTGTAACATTGATAAACCCCACAGCCCTCACTGTAACACTGATATACCCCACACACCTCACTGTAACACTCTGATATACCCCACACCCCGCACTGTAACACACTGATACATCCCACACCCCTCAGTTTAACACACTGATATACCCCACACCCCTCACTGTAACACTCTGATATACCACACACCCCTCACCGTAACACTCTGATGTATCCCACACCCCTCACTGTAACACTGATATATCCCATACCCCTCACTGTAACACTCTGATATACTCCACACCCCTCACTGTAACACTCTGATATGTACCACACCCCTCACTGTAACGCTCTGATATACCCCACACCCCTCACTGTAACACTCTGATAAACACCACACCCCTCACTGTAACACTGTGATATAACCCACACCCCTCACTGTAACACTGATATACCCCACACCCCTCAATGTAACACTCTGATATATCCCACACCCCTCACTGTAACACTCTGATATACCACACACCCCTCAAAGTAACACTCTGATATACCCCAAACACCTCACTGTAACACTCTGATATACTGCACACCCCTCACTGTAACACTCTGATTATTCCCACACCCCTTACTGTAACACTGATATACCAGACACCCCTCACTGTAACAGTCTGATATACCCCACACGCCTCAGTGTAACACTCTGATATACCCCACACCCCTCACTGTAACACTGATATACCCCACACCCCTCACTGTAACACTCTGATATATCCCACACCCCTCACTGTAACACTCTGATATACCACACACCCCTCACTGTAACACTCTGATATACCCCACACCCCTCACTGTAACACTCTGATATACCGCACACCCCTCACAGTAACACTCTGATATACCACACACCCCTCACTGTAAAACTCTGATATACCCCACACACCTCACTGTAACACTCTGATAAACACCACACCACTCACTGTAACACTCTGATATATCCCACACTCTTCACTGTAACATTCTGATATACCCCACACCCCTCACTTTAACACACTGATATATCCCACACTCTTCACTGTAACATTCTGATATAGCCCACACCCCTCACAGTAACACTCTGATATATCCCACACCCCTCACTGTAACACTCTGACATACGCCACACCCCTCACTGTAACACTCTGACATACCCCACACCCCTCACTGTAACACTCTGATATATCCCGCACCCCTCAATGTAACACTGATATACACCACACCCCTCACTGTAACACTCTGATATGCCCCACACCCCTCACTGTAACACTCTGACATACCCCACACCCCTCACTGTAACACTCTGATATATCATTCACCCCTCACTGTAACACTGATATACCCCACACCCCTCACTGTAACACTCTGATATACCCCACACACCTCACTGTAACACTCTGATATACCCCACACCCCTCACTGTAACACTCTGATATATCCCACACACCTCACTGTAACACTCTGATACACGCCACACCCCTCACTGTAACACTCTGATATACCCCACACCCCTCACTGTAACACTCTGATATACCCCACACCCCTCACTGTAACACTCTGATATACCCCACACCCCTCACTGTAACACTCTGATATATCCCACACACCTCACTGTAACACTCTGATATACGCCACACCCCTCACTGTAACACTCTGATTATTCCCACACCCCTCACAGTAACCCTGATATACCCCACACACATCACTGTAACACTCTGATATACACCACACCGCTCACTCTAAACCAGATATACACCACACCCCTCACTGTAACACTCTGATATACCCCACACACCTCACTGTAACACTCTGATATACCCCACACACCTCACTGTAACACTCTGATTATTCCCACACCACTCACTGTAACACTCTGATATACCCCACAGCCGTCACTGTAACACTCTGATATACCCCACACCCCTCACTGTAACACTGTGATATACCCCACACTCCTCACTGTAACACTGATATACCCCACATCCCTCAATGAAACACTCTGATATATCCCACACCCCTCACTGTAACACTCTGATATACCACACACCCCTCACTGTAACACTCTGTTATACCACACACCCCTCACTGTAATACTGTGATATACCCCACACACCTCAGAGTAACACTCTGATAAACCCCACACCCCTCAATGTAACACTCTGATATGCCCCACACACCACACTGTAACACTCTGATATACCCCACACACCTCACTGTAACACTCTGATATACCCCACACACCTCACTGTAACACTCTGATTATTCCCAGACCCCTCACTGTAACACTCTGATATACCCCACAGCCCTCACTGTAACACTCTGATATATCCCCCACCCCTCACTGTAACACTGATATGAACCACACCCATCACTGTAACACTCTGATATACCCCACACCGCTCACTGTAAACCAGATATACACCACACCCCTCACTGTAACACTGTGATATACCCCACACCCCTCACTGTAACACACTGATATACCCCACACCCCTCACTGTAACACTGTGATATACCCCACACTCCTCACTGTAACACTGTTATACCCCACACCCCTCAATGTAACACTCTGATATACCACACACCCCTGACTGTAACACTCTGATATACCACACACCCCTCACTGGAACGTTCTGATATACCGCACACCCCTCACAGTAACACTCTGATATACCACACACCCCTCACTGTAACACTGTGATATACCCCACACACCTCACTGTAACACTCTGATAATCCCCACACCCCTCACTGTAACACTCTGATATACCCCACACATCTCACTGTAACACTCTGATTATTCCCACACCCCTCACTGTAACACTCTGATATACCCCACACCCCTCACTGTAACACTCTGATATATCCCGCATCCCTCACTGTAACACTGATACACACCACACCCCTCACTGTAACACTCTGATATACCCCACACACCGCACTGTAACACTCTGATATATCCCCCACCCCTCACTGTAACACTGATATGAACCACACCCATCACTGTAACACTCTGATATACCCCACACCGCTCACTGTAAACCAGATATACACCACACCCCTCACTGTAACACTGTGATATACCCCACACCCCTCACTGTAACACACTGATATACCCCACACCCCTCACTGTAACACTGTGATATACCCCACACTCCTCACTGTAACACTGATATACCCCACACCCCTCAATGTAACACTCTGATATACCACACACCCCTGACTGTAACACTCTGATATACCACACACCCCTCACTGGAACGTTCTGATATACCGCACACCCCTCACAGTAACACTCTGATATACCACACACCCCTCACAGTAACACTGTGATATACCCCACACACCTCACTGTAACACTCTGATAAACCCCACACCCCTCACTGTAACACTCTGATATACCCCACACATCTCACTGTAACACTCTGATTATTCCCACACCCCTCACTGTAACACTCTGATATACCCCACACCCCTCACTGTAACACTCTGATATATCCCGCATCCCTCACTGTAACACTGATACACACCACACCCCTCACTGTAACACTCTGATATACCCCACACACCGCACTGTAACACACTGATATACACCACACCCCTCACTGTAACACACTGAAATACCCCACACCCCTCACTGTAACACACTGATATACACCACACCCCTCATTGTAACACACTGATATACCCCACACCCCTCACAGTAACATGCTGATATACCCCACACAACTCACTGTAACAGACTGATATACCCCACACCCCTCACTGTGACACTCTGATATACCCTATACCCTCACTGTAACACTCTGATATACCCACAACCCACACTGTAACACTCTGATGTATCCCACACCCCTCACTGTAACACTGATATATCCCATACCCCTCACTGTAACACTCTGATATACCCCACACCCCTCACTGTAACACTCTGATATGTACCACACCCCTCACTGTAACGCTCTGATATACCCCACACCCCTCACTGTAACACTCTGATATACCCCACACCCCTCACTGTAACACTCCGATATAACCACACACCTCACTGGAACATTGATATACCCCACACGCCTCACTGTAACACTGTGGTATACCCCACACCCCTCACTGTAACACTGATATACCCCACACCCCTCAATGTAACACTCTGATATATCCCACACCCCTCACTGTAACACTCTGATATACCACACACCCCTCAAAGTAACACTCTGATATACCCCAAACACCTCACTGTAACACTCTGATATACTGCACACCCCTCACTGTAACACTGATATACCACACACCCCTCACTGTAACACTCTGATATACCCCACACGCCTCACTGTAACACTCTGATATACCCCACACCCCTCACTGTAACACTGATATACCCCACACCCCTCACTGTAACACTCTGATATATCCCACACCCCTCACTGTAACACTCTGATATACCACACACCCCTCACTGTAACACTCTGATATACCACACACCCCTCACTGTAACACTCTGATATACCGCACACCCCTCACAGTAACACTCTGATATACCACACACCCCTCACTGTAAAACTCTGATATACCCCACACACCTCACTGTAACACTCTGATAAACACCACACCACTCACTGTAACACTCTGATATATCCCACACTCTTCAATGTAACATTCTGATATACCCCACACCCCTCACTTTAACACACTGATATATCCCACACTCTTCACTGTAACATTCTGATATACCCCACACCCCTCACAGTAACACTCTGATATATCCCACACCCCTCACTGTAACACTCTGATATGCCGCACACCCCTCACAATAACACTCTGATATACGCCACACACCTCACTGTAACACTCTGATATACCCCACACCCCGCACTGTAACACACTGATACATCCCACACCCCTCAGTTTAACACACTGATATACCCCACACCCCTCACTGTAACACTCTGATATACCACACACCCCTCACCGTAACACTCTGACGTATCCCACACCCCTCACTGTAACACTGATATATCCCATACCCCTCACGGTAACACTCTGATATACCCCACACCCCTCACTGTAACACTCTGATATGTACCACACCCCTCACTGTAACGCTCTGATATACCCCACACCCCTCACTGTAATACTCTGATATACCCCACACCCCTCACTGTAACACTCCGATATAACCACACACCTCACTGGAACATTGATATACCCCACACGCCTCACCGTAACACTGTGATATACCCCACACCCCTCACTGTAACACTGATATACCCCACACCCCTCAATGTAACACTCTGATATATCCCACACCCCTCACTGTAACACTCTGATATACCACACACCCCTCGAAGTAACACTCTGATATACCCCAAACACCTCACTGTAACACTCTGATATACTGCACACCCCTCACTGTAACACTCTGATTATTCCCACACCCCTCACTGTAACACTGATATACCACACACCCCTCACTGTAACACTCTGATATACCCCACACGCCTCACTGTAACACTCTGATATACCCCACACCCCTCACTGCAACACTGATATACCCCACACCCCTCACTGTAACACTCTGATATATCCCACACCCCTCACTGTAACACTCTGATATACCACACACCCCTCACTGTAACACTCTGATATACCACACACCCCTCACTGTAACACTCTGATATACCGCACACCCCTCACAGTAACACTCTGATATACCACACACCCCTCACTCTAAAACTCTGATATACCCCACACACCTCACTGTAACACTCTGATAAACACCACACCACTCACTGTAACACTCTGATATATCCCACACTCTTCACTGTAACATTCTGATATACCCCACACCCCTCACTTTAACACACTGATATATCCCACACTCTTCACTGTAACATTCTGATATACCCCACACCCCTCACAGTAACACTCTGATATATCCCACACCCCTCACTGTAACACTCTGACATACGCCACACCCCTCACTGTAACACACTGACATACCCCACACCCCTCACTGTAACACTCTGATATATCATTCACCCCTCACTGTAACACTGATATACCCCACAACCCTCACTGTAACACTCTGATATACCCCACACCCCTCACTGTAACACTCTGATATACCCCACACCCCTCACTGTAACACTCTGATATATCCCACACACCTCACTGTAACACTCTGATACACGCCACACCCCTCACTGTAACACACTGATATACCCCACACCCCTCACTGTAACACTGTGATATACCCCACACTCCTCACTGTAACACTGATATACCCCACACCCCTCAATGTAACACTCTGATATACCACACACCCCTGACTGTAACACTCTGATATACCACACACCCCTCACTGGAACGTTCTGATATACCGCACACCCCTCACAGTAACACTCTGATATACCACACACCCCTCACTGTAACACTGTGATATACCCCACACACCTCACTGTAACACTCTGATAAACCCCACACCCCTCACTGTAACACTCTGATATACCCCACACATCTCACTGTAACACTCTGATTATTCCCACACCCCTCACTGTAACACTCTGATATACCCCACACCCCTCACTGTAACACTCTGATATATCCCGCATCCCTCACTGTAACACTGATACACACCACACCCCTCACCGTAACACTCTGATATACCCCACACACCGCACTGTAACACACTGATATACACCACACCCCTCACTGTAACACACTGAAATACCCCACACCCCTCACTGTAACACACTGATATACACCACACCCCTCATTGTAACACACTGATATACCCCACACCCCTCACAGTAACATGCTGATATACCCCACACAACTCACTGTAACAGACTGATATACCCCACACCCCTCACTGTGACACTCTGATATACCCTATACCCTCACTGTAACACTCTGATATACCCACAACCCACACTGTAACACTCTGATGTATCCCACACCCCTCACTGTAACACTGATATATCCCATACCCCTCACTGTAACACTCTGATATACCCCACACCCCTCACTGTAACACTCTGATATGTACCACACCCCTCACTGTAACGCTCTGATATACCCCACACCCCTCACTGTAACACTCTGATATACCCCACACCCCTCACTGTAACACTCCGATATAACCACACACCTCACTGGAACATTGATATACCCCACACGCCTCACTGTAACACTGTGGTATACCCCACACCCCTCACTGTAACACTGATATACCCCACACCCCTCAATGTAACACTCTGATATATCCCACACCCCTCACTGTAACACTCTGATATACCACACACCCCTCAAAGTAACACTCTGATATACCCCAAACACCTCACTGTAACACTCTGATATACTGCACACCCCTCACTGTAACACTCTGATTATTCCCACACCCCTCACTGTAACACTGATATACCACACACCCCTCACTGTAACACTCTGATATACCCCACACGCCTCACTGTAACACTCTGATATACCCCACACCCCTCACTGTAACACTGATATACCCCACACCCCTCACTGTAACACTCTGATATATCCCACACCCCTCACTGTAACACTCTGATATACCACACACCCCTCACTGTAACACTCTGATATACCACACACCCCTCACTGTAACACTCTGATATACCGCACACCCCTCACAGTAACACTCTGATATACCACACACCCCTCACTGTAAAACTCTGATATACCCCACACACCTCACTGTAACACTCTGATAAACACCACACCACTCACTGTAACACTCTGATATATCCCACACTCTTCACTGTAACATTCTGATATACCCCACACCCCTCACTTTAACACACTGATATATCCCACACTCTTCACTGTAACATTCTGATATACCCCACACCCCTCACAGTAACACTCTGATATATCCCACACCCCTCACTGTAACACTCTGATATGCCGCACACCCCTCACAATAACACTCTGATATACGCCACACACCTCACTGTAACACTCTGATATACCCCACACCCCGCACTGTAACACACTGATACATCCCACACCCCTCAGTTTAACACACTGATATACCCCACACCCCTCACTGTAACACTCTGATATACCACACACCCCTCACCGTAACACTCTGACGTATCCCACACCCCTCACTGTAACACTGATATATCCCATACCCCTCACGGTAACACTCTGATATACCCCACACCCCTCACTGTAACACTCTGATATGTACCACACCCCTCACTGTAACGCTCTGATATACCCCACACCCCTCACTGTAACACTCTGATATACCCCACACCCCTCACTGTAACACTCCGATATAACCACACACCTCACTGGAACATTGATATACCCCACACGCCTCACCGTAACACTGTGATATACCCCACACCCCTCACTGTAACACTCTGATATACCCCACACCCCTCACTGTAACACTCCGATATAACCACACACCTCACTGGAACATTGATATACCCCACACGCCTCACTGTAACACTGTGGTATACCCCACACCCCTCACTGTAACACTGATATACCCCACACCCCTCAATGTAAAACTCTGATATATCCCACACCCCTCACTGTAACACTCTGATATACCACACACCCCTCAAAGTAACACTCTGATATACCCCAAACACCTCACTGTAACACTCTGATATACTGCACACCCCTCACTGTAACACTCTGATTATTCCCACACCCCTCACTGTAACACTGATATACCACACACCCCTCACTGTAACACTCTGATATACCCCACACGCCTCACTGTAACACTCTGATATACCCCACACCCCTCACTGTAACACTGATATACCCCACACCCCTCACTGTAACACTCTGATATATCCCACACCCCTCACTGTAACACTCTGATATACCACACACCCCTCACTGTAACACTCTGATATACCACACACCCCTCACTGTAACACTCTGATATACCGCACACCCCTCACAGTAACACTCTGATATACCACACACCCCTCACTGTAAAACTCTGATATACCCCACACACCTCACTGTAACACTCTGATAAACACCACACCACTCACTGTAAAACTCTGATATACCCCACACACCTCACTGTAACACTCTGATAAACACCACACCACTCACTGTAACACTCTGATATATCCCACACTCTTCAATGTAACATTCTGATATACCCCACACCCCTCACTTTAACACACTGATATATCCCACACTCTTCACTGTAACATTCTGATATACCCCACACCCCTCACAGTAACACTCTGATATATCCCACACCCCTCACTGTAACACTCTGATATGCCGCACACCCCTCACAATAACACTCTGATATACGCCACACACCTCACTGTAACACTCTGATATACCCCACACCCCGCACTGTAACACACTGATACATCCCACACCCCTCAGTTTAACACACTGATATACCCCACACCCCTCACTGTAACACTCTGATATACCACACACCCCTCACCGTAACACTCTGACGTATCCCACACCCCTCACTGTAACACTGATATATCCCATACCCCTCACGGTAACACTCTGATATACCCCACACCCCTCACTGTAACACTCTGATATGTACCACACCCCTCACTGTAACGCTCTGATATACCCCACACCCCTCACTGTAATACTCTGATATACCCCACACCCCTCACTGTAACACTCCGATATAACCACACACCTCACTGGAACATTGATATACCCCACACGCCTCACCGTAACACTGTGATATACCCCACACCCCTCACTGTAACACTGATATACCCCACACCCCTCAATGTAACACTCTGATATATCCCACACCCCTCACTGTAACACTCTGATATACCACACACCCCTCGAAGTAACACTCTGATATACCCCAAACACCTCACTGTAACACTCTGATATACTGCACACCCCTCACTGTAACACTCTGATTATTCCCACACCCCTCACTGTAACACTGATATACCACACACCCCTCACTGTAACACTCTGATATACCCCACACGCCTCACTGTAACACTCTGATATACCCCACACCCCTCACTGCAACACTGATATACCCCACACCCCTCACTGTAACACTCTGATATATCCCACACCCCTCACTGTAACACTCTGATATACCACACACCCCTCACTGTAACACTCTGATATACCACACACCCCTCACTGTAACACTCTGATATACCGCACACCCCTCACAGTAACACTCTGATATACCACACACCCCTCACTCTAAAACTCTGATATACCCCACACACCTCACTGTAACACTCTGATAAACACCACACCACTCACTGTAACACTCTGATATATCCCACACTCTTCACTGTAACATTCTGATATACCCCACACCCCTCACTTTAACACACTGATATATCCCACACTCTTCACTGTAACATTCTGATATACCCCACACCCCTCACAGTAACACTCTGATATATCCCACACCCCTCACTGTAACACTCTGACATACGCCACACCCCTCACAGTAACACACTGACATACCCCACACCCCTCACTGTAACACTCTGATATATCATTCACCCCTCACTGTAACACTGATATACCCCACAACCCTCACTGTAACACTCTGATATACCCCACACCCCTCACTGTAACACTCTGATATACCCCACACCCCTCACTGTAACACTCTGATATATCCCACACACCTCACTGTAACACTCTGATACACGCCACACCCCTCACTGTAACACACTGATATACCCCACACCCCTCACTGTAACACTGTGATATACCCCACACTCCTCACTGTAACACTGATATACCCCACACCCCTCAATGTAACACTCTGATATACCACACACCCCTGACTGTAACACTCTGATATACCACACACCCCTCACTGGAACGTTCTGATATACCGCACACCCCTCACAGTAACACTCTGATATACCACACACCCCTCACTGTAACACTGTGATATACCCCACACACCTCACTGTAACACTCTGATAAACCCCACACCCCTCACTGTAACACTCTGATATACCCCACACATCTCACTGTAACACTCTGATTATTCCCACACCCCTCACTGTAACACTCTGATATACCCCACACCCCTCACTGTAACACTCTGATATATCCCGCATCCCTCACTGTAACACTGATACACACCACACCCCTCACTGTAACACTCTGATATACCCCACACCCCTCACTGTAACACACTGATATACACCACACCCCTCATTGTAACACACTGATATACCCCACACCCCTCACAGTAACATGCTGATATACCCCACACAACTCACTGTAACAGACTGATATACCCCACACCCCTCACTGTGACACTCTGATATACCCTATACCCTCACTGTAACACTCTGATATACCCACAACCCACACTGTAACACTCTGATGTATCCCACACCCCTCACTGTAACACTGATATATCCCATACCCCTCACTGTAACACTCTGATATACCCCACACCCCTCACTGTAACACTCTGATATGTACCACACCCCTCACTGTAACGCTCTGATATACCCCACACCCCTCACTGTAACACTCTGATATACCCCACACCCCTCACTGTAACACTCCGATATAACCACACACCTCACTGGAACATTGATATACCCCACACGCCTCACTGTAACACTGTGGTATACCCCACACCCCTCACTGTAACACTGATATACCCCACACCCCTCAATGTAACACTCTGATATATCCCACACCCCTCACTGTAACACTCTGATATACCACACACCCCTCAAAGTAACACTCTGATATACCCCAAACACCTCACTGTAACACTCTGATATACTGCACACCCCTCACTGTAACACTCTGATTATTCCCACACCCCTCACTGTAACACTGATATACCACACACCCCTCACTGTAACACTCTGATATACCCCACACGCCTCACTGTAACACTCTGATATACCCCACACCCCTCACTGTAACACTGATATACCCCACACCCCTCACTGTAACACTCTGATATATCCCACACCCCTCACTGTAACACTCTGATATACCACACACCCCTCACTGTAACACTCTGATATACCACACACCCCTCACTGTAACACTCTGATATACCGCACACCCCTCACAGTAACACTCTGATATACCACACACCCCTCACTGTAAAACTCTGATATACCCCACACACCTCACTGTAACACTCTGATAAACACCACACCACTCACTGTAACACTCTGATATATCCCACACTCTTCACTGTAACATTCTGATATACCCCACACCCCTCACTTTAACACACTGATATATCCCACACTCTTCACTGTAACATTCTGATATACCCCACACCCCTCACAGTAACACTCTGATATATCCCACACCCCTCACTGTAACACTCTGATATGCCGCACACCCCTCACAATAACACTCTGATATACGCCACACACCTCACTGTAACACTCTGATATACCCCACACCCCGCACTGTAACACACTGATACATCCCACACCCCTCAGTTTAACACACTGATATACCCCACACCCCTCACTGTAACACTCTGATATACCACACACCCCTCACCGTAACACTCTGACGTATCCCACACCCCTCACTGTAACACTGATATATCCCATACCCCTCACGGTAACACTCTGATATACCCCACACCCCTCACTGTAACACTCTGATATGTACCACACCCCTCACTGTAACGCTCTGATATACCCCACACCCCTCACTGTAACACTCTGATATACCCCACACCCCTCACTGTAACACTCCGATATAACCACACACCTCACTGGAACATTGATATACCCCACACGCCTCACCGTAACACTGTGATATACCCCACACCCCTCACTGTAACACTCTGATATACCCCACACCCCTCACTGTAACACTCCGATATAACCACACACCTCACTGGAACATTGATATACCCCACACGCCTCACTGTAACACTGTGGTATACCCCACACCCCTCACTGTAACACTGATATACCCCACACCCCTCAATGTAAAACTCTGATATATCCCACACCCCTCACTGTAACACTCTGATATACCACACACCCCTCAAAGTAACACTCTGATATACCCCAAACACCTCACTGTAACACTCTGATATACTGCACACCCCTCACTGTAACACTCTGATTATTCCCACACCCCTCACTGTAACACTGATATACCACACACCCCTCACTGTAACACTCTGATATACCCCACACGCCTCACTGTAACACTCTGATATACCCCACACCCCTCACTGTAACACTGATATACCCCACACCCCTCACTGTAACACTCTGATATATCCCACACCCCTCACTGTAACACTCTGATATACCACACACCCCTCACTGTAACACTCTGATATACCACACACCCCTCACTGTAACACTCTGATATACCGCACACCCCTCACAGTAACACTCTGATATACCACACACCCCTCACTGTAAAACTCTGATATACCCCACACACCTCACTGTAACACTCTGATAAACACCACACCACTCACTGTAACACTCTGATATATCCCACACTCTTCACTGTAACATTCTGATATACCCCACACCCCTCACTTTAACACACTGATATATCCCACACTCTTCACTGTAACATTCTGATATACCCCACACCCCTCACAGTAACACTCTGATATATCCCACACCCCTCACTGTAACACTCTGATATGCCGCACACCCCTCACAATAACACTCTGATATACGCCACACACCTCACTGTAACACTCTGATATACCCCACACCCCGCACTGTAACACACTGATACATCCCACACCCCTCAGTTTAACACACTGATATACCCCACACCCCTCACTGTAACACTCTGATATACCACACACCCCTCACCGTAACACTCTGACGTATCCCACACCCCTCACTTTAACACTGATATATCCCATACCCCTCACGGTAACACTCTGATATACCCCACACCCCTCACTGTAACACTCTGATATGTACCACACCCCTCACTGTAACGCTCTGATATACCCCACACCCCTCACTGTAACACTCTGATATACCCCACACCCCTCACTGTAACACTCCGATATAACCACACACCTCACTGGAACATTGATATACCCCACACGCCTCACCGTAACACTGTGATATACCCCACACCCCTCACTGTAACACTGATATACCCCACACCCCTCAATGTAACACTCTGATATATCCCACACCCCTCACTGTAACACTCTGATATACCACACACCCCTCGAAGTAACACTCTGATATACCCCAAACACCTCACTGTAACACTCTGATATACTGCACACCCCTCACTGTAACACTCTGATTATTCCCACACCCCTCACTGTAACACTGATATACCACACACCCCTCACTGTAACACTCTGATATACCCCACACGCCTCACTGTAACACTCTGATATACCCCACACCCCTCACTGTAACACTGATATACCCCACACCCCTCACTGTAACACTCTGATATATCCCACACCCCTCACTGTAACACTCTGATATACCACACACCCCTCACTGTAACACTCTGATATACCACACACCCCTCACTGTAACACTCTGATATACCGCACACCCCTCACAGTAACACTCTGATATACCACACACCCCTCACTCTAAAACTCTGATATACCCCACACACCTCACTGTAACACTCTGATAAACACCACACCACTCACTGTAACACTCTGATATATCCCACACTCTTCACTGTAACATTCTGATATACCCCACACCCCTCACTTTAACACACTGATATATCCCACACTCTTCACTGTAACATTCTGATATACCCCACACCCCTCACAGTAACACTCTGATATATCCCACACCCCTCACTGTAACACTCTGACATACGCCACACCCCTCAATGTAACACACTGACATACCCCACACCCCTCACTGTAACACTCTGATATATCATTCACCCCTCACTGTAACACTGATATACCCCACAACCCTCACTGTAACACTCTGATATACCCCACACCCCTCACTGTAACACTCTGATATACCCCACACCCCTCACTGTAACACTCTGATATATCCCACACACCTCACTGTAACACTCTGATACACGCCACACCCCTCACTGTAACACTCTGATATACCCCACACCCCTCACTGTAACACTCTGATATACCCCACACCCCTCACTGTAACACTCTGATACACCCCACACCCCTCACTGTAACACTCTGATATACGCCACACCCCTCACTGTAACACTCTGATTATTCCCACACCCCTCACAGTAACCCTGATATACCCCACACACCTCACTGTAACACTCTGATATACACCACACCGCTCACTCTAAACCAGATATACACCACACCCCTCACTGTAACACTCTGATATACCCCACACACCTCACTGTAACACTCTGATATACCCCACACACCTCATTGTAACACTCTGATTATTCCCACACCACTCACTGTAACACTCTGATATACCCCACAGCCGTCACTGTAACACTCTGATATACCCCACACCCCTCACTGTAACACTGTGATATACCCCACACTCCTCACTGTAACACTGATATACCCCACATCCCTCAATGTAACACTCTGATATATCCCACACCCCTCACTGTAACACTCTGATATACCACACACCCCTCACTGTAACACTCTGTTATACCACACACCCCTCACTGTAATACTTTGATATACCCCACACACCTCAGAGTAACACTCTGATAAACCCCACACCCCTCAATGTAACACTCTGATATGCCCCACACACCACACTGTAACACTCTGATATACCCCACACACCTCACTGTAACACTCTGATATACCCCACACACCTCACTGTAACACTCTGATTATTCCCAGACCCCTCACTGTAACACTCTGATATACCCCACAACCCACACTGTAACACTCTGATATATCCCCCACCCCTCACTGTAACACAGATATGAACCACACCCATCACTGTAACACTCTGATATACCCCACACCGCTCACTGTAAACCAGATATACACCACACCCCTCACTGCAACACTGTGATATACCCCACACCCCTCACTGTAACACTGTGATATACCCCACACCCCTCACTGTAACACACTGATATACCCCACACCCCTCACTGTAACACTGTGATATACCCCACACTCCTCACTGTAACACTGATATACCCCACACCCCTCAATGTAACACTCTGATATACCACACATCCCTGACTGTAACACTCTGATATACCACACACCCCTCACTGTAACACTCTGATATATCCCACACTCTTCACTGTAACATTCTGATATACCCCACACCCCTCACTTTAACACACTGATATATCCCACACTCTTCACTGTAACATTCTGATATACCCCACACCCCTCACAGTAACACTCTGATATATCCCACACCCCTCACTGTAACACTCTGATATGCCGCACACCCCTCACAATAACACTCTGATATACCCCACACACCTCACTGTAACACTCTGATATACCCCACACCCCGCACTGTAACACACTGATACATCCCACACCCCTCACCGTAACACTCTGATGTATCCCACACCCCTCACTGTAACACTGATATATCCCATACCCCTCACTATAACACTCTGATATACCCCACACCCCTCACTGTAACAATCTGATATGTACCACACCCCTCACTGTAACGCTCTGATATACCCCACACCCCTCACTGTAACACTCTGATATACCCCACACCCCTCACTGTAACACTCCGATATAACCACACACCTCACTGGAACATTGATATACCCCACACGCCTCACTGTAACACTGTGATATACCCCACATCCCTCACTGTAACACTGATATACCCCACACCCCTCAATGTAACACTCTGATATATCCCACACCCCTCACTGTAACACTCTGATATACCACACACCCCTCGAAGTAACACTCTGATATACCCCAAACACCTCACTGTAACACTCTGATATACTGCACACCCCTCACTGTAACACTCTGATTATTCCCACACCCCTCACTGTAACACTGATATACCACACACCCCTCACTGTAACACTCTGATATACCCCACACGCCTCACTGTAACACTCTGATATACCCCACACCCCTCACTGTAACACTGATATACCCCACACCACTCACTGTAACACTCTGATATATCCCACACCCCTCACTGTAACACTCTGATATACCACACACCCCTCACTGTAACACTCTGATATACCGCACACCCCTCACAGTAACACTCTGATATACCACACACCCCTCACTGTAAAACTCTGATATACCCCACACACCTCACTGTAACACTCTGAAAAACACCACACCACTCACTGTAACACTCTGATATATCCCACACTCTTCACTGTAACATTCTGATATACCCCACACCCCTCACTTTAACACACTGATATATCCCACACTCTTCACTGTAACATTCTGATATAGCCCACACCCCTCACAGTAACACTCTGATATATCCCACACCCCTCACTGTAACACTCTGACATACGCCACACCCCTCACTGTAACACTCTGACATACCCCACACCCCTCACTGTAACACTCTTATATATCCCGCACCCCTCAATGTAACACTGATATACACCACACCCCTCACTGTAACACTCTGATATGCCCCACACCCCTCACTGTAACACTCTGACATACCCCACACCCCTCACTGTCACACTCTGATATATCATTCACCCCTCACTGTAACACTGATATACCCCACACCCCTCACTGTAACACTCTGATATACCCCACACCCCTCACTGTAACACTCTGATATACCCCACACCCCTCACTGTAACACTCTGATATATCCCACACACCTCACTGTAACACTCTGATACACGCCACACCCCTCACTGTAACACTCTGATATACCCCACACCCCTCACTGTAACACTCTGATATACCCCACACCCCTCACTGTAACACTCTGATATATCCCACACACCTCACTGTAACACTCTGATATACGCCACACCCCTCACTGTAACACTCTGATTATTCCCACACCCCTCACAGTAACCCTGATATTCCCCACACACCTCACTGTAACACTCTGATATACACCACACCGCTCACTCTAAACCAGATATACACCACACCCCTCACTGTAACACTCTGATATACCCCACACACCTCACTGTAACACTCTGATATACCCCACACACCTCATTGTAACACTCTGATTATTCCCACACCACTCACTGTAACACTCTGATATACCCCACAGCCGTCACTGTAACACTCTGATATACTCCACACCCCTCACTGTAACACTGTGATATACCCCACACTCCTCACTGTAACACTGATATACCCCACATCCCTCAATGTAACACTCTGATATATCCCACACCCCTCACTGTAACACTCTGATATACCACACACCCCTCACTGTAACACTCTGTTATACCACACACCCCTCACTGTAATACTGTGATATACCCCACACACCTCAGAGTAACACTCTGATAAACCCCACACCCCTCAATGTAACACTCTGATATGCCCCACACACCACACTGTAACACTCTGATATACCCCACACACCTAACTGTAACACTCTGATTATTCCCAGACCCCTCACTGTAACACTCTGATATACCCCACAACCCTCACTGTAACACTCTGATATATCCCACACCCCTCACTGTAACACTGATATGAACCACACCCATCACTGTAACACTCTGATATACCCCACACCGCTCACTGTAAATCAGATATACACCACACCCCTCACTGTAACACTGTGATATACCCCACACCCCTCACTGTAACACTGTGATATACCCCACACCCCTCACTGTAACACACTGATATACCCCACACCCCTCACTGTAACACTGTGATATACCCCACACCCCTCACTGTAACACTGTGATATACCCCACACCCCTCACTGTAACACACTGATATACCCCACACCCCTCATTGTAACACTGTGATATACCCCACACTCCTCACTGTAACACTGATATACCCCACACCCCTCAATGTAACACTCTGATATACCACACACCCCTCACTGTAACATTCTGATATACCGCACACCCCTCACAGTAACACTCTGATATACACCACACCGCTCACTGTAAACCAGATATACACCACACCCCTCATTGTAACACTCTGATATACCCCACACCCCTCACTGTAATACTCTGATTATTCCCACACCCCTCACTGTAACACTCTGACATACCCCACACCCCTCATGTAACACTTTGATATATCCCGCACCCCTCTCTGTAACACTGATATACACCACACCCCTCACTGTAACACTCTGATATATCCCACACACCTCACTGTAACACTCTGATATATCCCGCACCCCTCACTGTAACACTCTGATATACCCTACACCCCTCACTGTAACACTCTGATATACCCCACACCGCTCACTGTAAACCAGATATACACCACACCCCTCACTGTAACACTCTGATATACCCCACACACCTCACTGTAACACTCTGATATACCCCACACCGTGACTGTAACACTCTGATATACCCCACACACCTCACTGTAACACTCTGATATATCCCACACCCCTCACTGTAACACTCTGATATACACCACACCCCTCACAGTAACACTCTGATATACCCCACACCCCTCACAGTAACACTTTGATATACCCCACACCGCTCACTGTAAAGCAGATATACACCACACCCCTCACTGTAACACTCTGATATACCCCACACACCTCACTGTAACACTCTGATATACCCCACACCCCTCACTGTAACACTCTGATATACCCCACACACCTCACTTTAACACTCTGATATACCCCACTCCCCTCACTGTAACACTCTGATATACCCCACACACCTCACTGTAACACTCTGATATACCCCACACCCCTCACTGTAACACTCTGATATACCCCACACCCCTCACTGTAACACTCTGATATACCCCACACACCTCACTGTAACACTCTGATATATCCCGCACCCCTCACTGTAACACTCTGATATACCCCACACCTGAATGTAACACTCTGATATACCCCACACCCCTCACTGTAACACTCTAATATACCCCACACACCTCACTGTAACACTCTGATATACCCCACACCCCTCACTGTAACACTCTGATATACCCCACACACCTCACTGTAACACTCTGATATATCCCGCACCCCTCACTGTAACACTCTGATATATCCCACACCCCTCACTGTAACACTCTGATATACCCCACACCCCTCACTGTAACACTGTGATATACCCCACACCCCTCACTGTAACAGTCTGATATACCCCACACCCTTCAATGTAACATTCTGATATACCCCACACCCCTCACTGTAACACTCTGATTATTCCCACACCCCTCACTGTAACACTCTCATATACCCCACACACCTCACTGTAACACTCTGATATACCCCACACCCCTCACCGTAACACTCTGATATACCCCACACACCTCACTGTAACACTCTGATATACCCCACACCCCTCACTGTAACACTCTGATATACCCCACACACCTCACTGTAACACTCTGATATAGCCCACACCCCTCACTGTAACACAATGATACACCCCACACCCCTCACTGTAACACTCTGATATACCCCACACCCCTCAATGTAACAATCTGATTTACCCCACATCCCTCACTGTAACACTCTGATATATCCCACACCCCTCAATGTAACAATCTGATATACCCCACACCCCTCACTGTAACACTCTGATATACCCCACACCCCTCACTGTAACACTCTGATATACCCCACACCCCTCACTGTAACACTCTGATTTCCCCCACACCCCTCAATGTAACAATCTGATATACCCCATAGCCCTCACTGTAACACTCTGATTATTCCCACACCTCTCACTGTAACACTCTGATATACACCACACCCCTCACTGTAACACTCTGGTTTACACCACACCCCTCACTGTAACACTCTGATATACACCACACCCCTCACTGTAACACTCTGATATATCCCGCACCCCTCACTGAAACCCTGATATACCCCACACCCCTCACTGTAACACTGATATACCACACACCTCAATGTAACACTGATATACCCCATACCTCTCACTGTAACACTCTGATATACCCCACACCCCTCACTGTAACACTGATATACCACACACCTCAATGTAACACTGATATACGCCATACCCCTCACTGTAACACTGATATACCACACACCTCACTGTAACACTCTGATATACCCCACACCCCTCAATGTAACACGCTGATATACCCCACACCCCTCACTGTAACACTCTGATATATCCCACACCCTTCACTGTAACACTCTGATATACCCCACACCCCTCACTTTAACACTGATATACCCCAGACCCCTCACTGTAACACTCTGATACACCCCACACCCCTCACTGAAACACTCTGATATACCCCACATCGCTCACTGTAACACTCTGATATACCCCACACCCCTCACTGAAACACTCTGATATACCCCACACCCCTCACTGTAACACTCTGATATACACCACACCGCTCACTGTAAACCAGATATACACCACACCCCTCACTGTAACACTCTGATATACCCCACACACCTCACTGTAACACTCTAATATAACCCACACACCTCACTGTAACACTCTGCTTATTCCCACACCACTCACTGTAACACTCTGATATAACCCACACCCCTCACTGTAACACTCTGATATATCTCGCACCCTTCACTGTAACACTGATATACACCACACCCCTCACTGTAACACTCTGATATACCCCACACCGCTCATTGTAAACCAGATATACAACACACCCCTCACTGTAACACTCTGATATACCCCACACCCCTCACTGTAACACTCTGATATACCCCACACGCCTCACTGTAAACCAGAAATACACCACACCCCTCACTGTTACACTCTGATATACCCCACACCTCTCACTGTAACACTCTGATATATCCTGCACCCCTCACTGTAACACTGATATACACCACACCCCTCACTGTAACACTCTGATATACCCCGCACCGCTCACTGTAAACCAGATATACACCACACCCCTCACTGTAACACTCTGATATACCCCACACCCCTCACTGTAACACTCTGATATATCCCGCACTCCTCACTGTAACACTCTGATATACCCCACACCCCTCACTGTAAACCAGATATACACCACACCCCTCACTGTTACACTCTGATATTCCCCACACACCTCACTGTAACACTCTGATATACCCCACACCGCTCACTGTAAACCAGATATACACCACACCCCTCACTGTTACACTCTGATATACCCCACACCCCTCACTGTAACACTCTGATATACCCCACACACCTCACTGTAACACTCTGATATACACCACACCGCTCACTGTAAACCAGATATACACCACACCCCTCATTGTAACACTCTGATATACCCCACACCCTTCACTGTAATACTCTGATTATTCCCACACCCCTCACTGTAACACTCTGACATACCCCACACCCCTCATGTAACACTTTGATATATCCCGCACCCCTCACTGTAACACTGATATACACCACACCCCTCACTGTAACACTCTGATATACCGCACACACCTCACTGTAACACTCTGATATATCCCGCACCCCTCACTGTAACACTCTGATATACCCCACACACCTCACTGTAACACTCTGATATACCCCACACCGTGACTGTAACACTCTGATATACCCCACACACCTCACTGTAACACTCTGATATATCCCACACCCCTCACTGTAACACTCTGATATACCCCACACCCCTCACTGTAACACTGTGATATACCCCACACCCCTCACTGTAACAGTCTGATATACCCCACACCCTTCAATGTAACATTCTGATATACCCCACACCCCTCACTGTAACACTCTGATTATTCCCACACCCCTCACTGTAACACTCTGATATACCCCACACACCTCACTGTAACACTCTGATATACCCCACACCCCTCACCGTAACACTCTGATATACCCCACACACCTCACTGTAACACTCTGATATACCCCACACCCCTCACTGTAACACTCTGATATACCCCACACACCTCACTGTAACAGTCTGATATAGCCCACACCCCTCACTGTAACACAATGATATACCCCACACCCCTCACTGTAACACTCTGATATACCCCACACCCCTCAATGTAACAATCTGATTTACCCCACATCCCTCACTGTAACACTCTGATATATCCCACACCCCTCAATGTAACAATCTGATATACCCCACACCCCTCACTGTAACAATCTGATATACCCCACACCCCTCACTGTAACACTCTGATATACCCCACACCCCTCACTGTAACACTCTGATATACCCCACACCCCTCACTGTAACACTCTGATTTCCCCCACACCCCTCAATGTAACAATCTGATATACCCCATAGCCCTCACTGTAACACTCTGATTATTCCCACACCTCTCACTGTAACACTCTGATATACACCACACCCCTCACTGTAACACTCTGGTTTACACCACACCCCTCACTGTAACACTCTGATATACACCACACCCCTCACTGTAACACTCTGATATATCCCGCACCCCTCACTGAAACCCTGATATACCCCACACCCCTCACTGTAAAACTGATATACCACACACCTCAATGTAACACTGATATACCCCATACCTCTCACTGTAACACTCTGATATACCCCACACCCCTCACTGTAACACTGATATACCACACACCTCAATGTAACACTGATATACGCCATACCCCTCACTGTAACACTGATATACCACACACCTCACTGTAACACTCTGATATACCCCACACCCCTCAATGTAACACGCTGATATACCCCACACCCCTCACTGTAACACTCTGATATATCCCACACCCTTCACTGTAACACTCTGATATACCCCACACCCCTCACTTTAACACTGATATACCCCAGACCCCTCACTGTAACACTCTGATACACCCCACACCCCTCACTGAAACACTCTGATATACCCCACATCGCTCACTGTAACACTCTGATATACCCCACACCCCTCACTGAAACACTCTGATATACCCCACACCCCTCACTGTAACACTCTGATATACACCACACCGCTCACTGGAAACC
This sequence comes from Isurus oxyrinchus, assembly GCA_026770705.1. Lineage (NCBI taxonomy): Eukaryota > Metazoa > Chordata > Chondrichthyes > Lamniformes > Lamnidae > Isurus > Isurus oxyrinchus. The sequence continues at coordinate 16,542 of JANJGN010000874.1, read as the reverse complement.
AGATATACACCACACCCCTCACTGTAACACTCTGATATACCCCACACACCTCACTGTAACACTCTAATATAACCCACACACCTCACTGTAACACTCTGCTTATTCCCACACCACTCACTGTAACACTCTGATATAACCCACACCCCTCACTGTAACACTCTGATATATCTCGCACCCTTCACTGTAACACTGATATACACCACACCCCTCAGTGTAACACTCTGATATACCCCACACCGCTCATTGTAAACCAGATATACAACACACCCCTCACTGTAACACTCTGATATACCCCACACCCCTCACTGTAACACTCTGATATATCCCGCACCCCTCACTGTAACACTGATATACCCCACACCCCTCACTGTAACACTCTGATATACCCCACACGCCTCACTGTAAACCAGAAATACACCACACCCCTCACTGTTACACTCTGATATACCCCACACCTCTCACTGTAACACTCTGATATATCCTGCACCCCTCACTGTAACACTGATATACACCACACCCCTCACTGTAACACTCTGATATACCCCGCACCGCTCACTGTAAACCAGATATACACCACACCCCTCACTGTAACACTCTGATATACCCCACACCCCTCACTGTAACACTCTGATATATCCCGCACTCCTCACTGTAACACTCTGATATACCCCACACCCCTCACTGTAAACCAGATATACACCACACCCCTCACTGTTACACTCTGATATACCCCACACACCTCACTGTAACACTCTGATATACCACACACCGCTCACTGTAAACCAGATATACACCACACCCCTCACTGTTACACTCTGATATACCCCACACCCCTCACTGTAACACTCTGATATACCCCACACACCTCACTGTAACACTCTGATATACACCACACCGCTCACTGTAAACCAGATATACACCACACCCCTCATTGTAACACTCTGATATACCCCACACCCTTCACTGTAATACTCTGATTATTCCCACACCCCTCACTGTAACACTCTGACATACCCCACACCCCTCATGTAACACTTTGATATATCCCGCACCCCTCACTGTAACACTGATATACACCACACCCCTCACTGTAACACTCTGATATATCCCACACACCTCACTGTAACACTCTGATATATCCCGCACCCCTCACTGTAACACTCTGATATACCCTACACCCCTCACTGTAACACTCTGATATACCCCACACCGCTCACTGTAAACCAGATATACACCACACCCCTCACTGTAACACTCTGATATACCCCACACTCCTCACTGTAACACTCTGATATACCCCACACCGTGACTGTAACACTCTGATATACCCCACACACCTCACTGTAACACTCTGATATATCCCACACCCCTCACTGTAACACTCTGATATACACCACACCCCTCACTGTAACACTCCGATATACCCCACACCCCTCACTGTAACACTCTGATATACCCCACACCGCTCACTGTAAACCAGATATACACCACACCCCTCACTGTAACACTCTGATATACCCCACACACCTCACTGTAACACTCTGATATACCCCACACCCCTCACTGTAACACTCTGATATACCCCACACACCTCACTTTAACACTCTGATATACCCCACTCCCCTCACTGTAACACTCTGATATACCCAACACACCTCACTGTAACACTCTGATATACCCCACACCCCTCACTGTAACACTCTGATATACCCCACACCCCTCACTGTAACACTCTGATATACCCCACACACCTCACTGTAACACTCTGATATATCCCGCACCCCTCACTGTAACACTCTGATATACCCCACACCCCTCACTGTAACACTCTGATATACCCCACACCCCTCACTGAAACACTCTGATATACCCCACATCGCTCACTGTAACACTCTGATATACCCCACACCCCTCACTGAAACACTCTGATATACCCCACACCCCTCACTGTAACACTCTGATATACACCACACCGCTCACTGTAAACCAGATATACACCACACCCCTCACTGTAACACTCTGATATACCCCACACACCTCACTGTAACACTCTAATATAACCCACACACCTCACTGTAACACTCTGCTTATTCCCACACCACTCACTGTAACACTCTGATATAACCCACACCCCTCACTTTAACACTCTGATATACCCCACACCGCTCATTGTAAACCAGATATACAACACACCCCTCACTGTAACACTCTGATATACCCCACACCCCTCACTGTAACACTCTGATATATCCCGCACCCCTCACTGTAACACTGATATACCCCACACCCCTCACTGTAACACTCTGATATACCCCACACGCCTCACTGTAAACCAGAAATACACCACACCCCTCACTGTTACACTCTGATATACCCCACACCTCTCACTGTAACACTCTGATATATCCTGCACCCCTCACTGTAACACTGATATACACCACACCCCTCATTGTAACACTCTGATATACCCCACACCCCTCACTGTAACACTCTGATATATCCCGCACTCCTCACTGTAACACTCTGATATACCCCACACCCCTCACTGTAAACCAGATATACACCACACCCCTCACTGTTACACTCTGATATACCCCACACACCTCACTGTAACACTCTGATATATCCCGCACCCCTCACTGTAACACTCTGATATACCCTACACCCCTCACTGTAACACTCTGATATACCCCACACCGCTCACTGTAAACCAGATATACACCACACCCCTCACTGTAACACTCTGATATACCCCACACTCCTCACTGTAACACTCTGATATACCCCACACCGTGACTGTAACACTCTGATATACCCCACACACCTCACTGTAACACTCTGATATATCCCACACCCCTCACTGTAACACTCTGATATACACCACACCCCTCACTGTAACACTCCGATATACCCCACACCCCTCACTGTAACACTCTGATATACCCCACACCGCTCACTGTAAACCAGATATACACCACAGCCCTCACTGTAACACTCTGATATATCCCGCACCCCTCACTGTAACACTGATATACCCCACACCCCTCACTGTAACACTCTGATATACCCCACACGCCTCACTGTAAACCAGAAATACACCACACCCCTCACTGTTACACTCTGATATACCCCACACCTCTCACTGTAACACTCTGATATATCCTGCACCCCTCACTGTAACACTGATATACACCACACCCCTCACTGTAACACTCTGATATACCCCGCACCGCTCACTGTAAACCAGATATACACCACACCCCTCACTGTAACACTCTGATATACCCCACACCCCTCACTGTAACACTCTGATATATCCCGCACTCCTCACTGTAACACTCTGATATACCCCACACCCCTCACTGTAAACCAGATATACACCACACCCCTCACTGTTACACTCTGATATACCCCACACACCTCACTGTAACACTCTGATATACCCCACACCGCTCACTGTAAACCAGATATAAACCACACCCCTCACTGTTACACTCTGATATACCCCACACCCCTCACTGCAACACTCTGATATACCCCACACACCTCACTGTAACACTCTGATATACACCACACCGCTCACTGTAAACCAGATATTCACCACACCCCTCATTGTAACACTCTGATATACCCCACACCCTTCACTGTAATACTCTGATTATTCCCACACCCATCACTGTAACACTCTGACATACCCCACACCCCTCATGTAACACTTTGATATATCCCGCACCCCTCACTGTAACACTGATATACACCACACCCCTCACTGTAACACTCTGATATATCCCACACACCTCACTGTAACACTCTGATGTATCCCGCACCCCTCACTGTAACACTCTGATATACCCTACACCCCTCACTGTAACACTCTGATATACCCCACACCGCTCACTGTAAACAAGATATACACCACACCCCTCACTGTAACATTCTGATATACCCCACACTCCTCACTGTAACACTCTGATATACCCCACACCGTGACTGTAACACTCTGATATACCCCACACACCTCACTGTAACACTCTGATATATCCCACACCCCTCACTGTAACACTCTGATATACACCACACCCCTCACTGTAACACTCCGATATACCCCACACCCCTCACTGTAACACTCTGATATACCCCACACCGCTCACTGTAAACCAGATATACACCACACCCGTCACTGTAACACTCTGATATACCCCACACACCTCACTGTAACACTCTGATATACCCCACACCCCTCACTGTAACACTCTGATATACCCCACACACCTCACTTTAACACTCTGATATACCCCACTCCCCTCACTGTAACACTCTGATATACCCAACACACCTCACTGTAACACTCTGATATACCCCACACCCCTCACTGTAACACTCTGATATACCCCACACCCCTCACTGTAACACTCTGATATACCCCACACACCTCACTGTAACACTCTGATATATCCCGCACCCCTCACTGTAACACTCTGATATACCCCACACCCCTCACTGTAACACTCTGATATACCCCACACCCCTCACTGAAACACTCTGATATACCCCACATCGCTCTCTGTAACACTCTGATATACCCCACACCCCTCACTGAAACACTCTGATATACCCCACACCCCTCACTGTAACACTCTGATATACACCACACCGCTCACTGTAAACCAGATATACACCACACCCCTCACTGTAACACTCTGATATACCCCACACACCTCACTGTAACACTCTAATATAACCCACACACCTCACTGTAACACTCTGCTTATTCCCACACCACTCACTGTAACACTCTGATATAACCCACACCCCTCACTTTAACACTCTGATATACCCCACACCGCTCATTGTAAACCAGATATACAACACACCCCTCACTGTAACACTCTGATATACCCCACACCCCTCACTGTAACACTCTGATATATCCCGCACCCCTCACTGTAACACTGATATACCCCACACCCCTCACTGTAACACTCTGATATACCCCACACGCCTCACTGTAAACAAGAAATACACCACACCCCTCACTGTTACACTCTGATATACCCCACACCTCTCACTGTAACACTCTGATATATCCTGCACCCCTCACTGTAACACTGATATACACCACACCCCTCACTGTAACACTCTGATATACCCCGCACCGCTCACTGTAAACCAGATATACACCACACCCCTCACTGTAACACTCTGATATACCCCACACCCCTCACTGTAACACTCTGATATATCCCGCACTCCTCACTGTAACACTCTGATATACCCCACACCCCTCACTGTAAACCAGATATACACCACACCCCTCACTGTTACACTCTGATATACCCCACACACCTCACTGTAACACTCTGATATACCCCACACCGCTCACTGTAAACCAGATATACACCACACCCCTCACTGTTACACTCTGATATACCCCACACCCCTCACTGTAACACTCTGATATACCCCACACACCTCACTGTAACACTCTGACATACCCCACACCCCTCATGTAACACTTTGATATATCCCGCACCTCTCACTGTAACACTGATATACACCACACCCCTCACTGTAACACTCTGATATATCCCACACACCTCACTGTAACACTCTGATATATCCCGCACCCCTCACTGTAACACTCTGATATACCCTACACCCCTCACTGTAACACTCTGATATACCCCACACCGCTCACTGTAAACCAGATATACACCACACCCCTCACTGTAACACTCTGATATACCCCACACACCTCACTGTAACACTCTGATATACCCCACACCGTGACTGTAACACTCTGATATACCCCACACACCTCACTGTAACACTCTGATATATCCCACACCCCTCACTGTAACACTCTGATATACACCACACCCCTCACTGTAACACTCTGATATACCCCACACCCCTCACTGTAACACTCTGATATACCCCACACCGCTCACTGTAAACCAGATATACACCACACCCCTCACTGTAACACTCTGCTATACCCCACACACCTCACTGTAACACTCTGATATACCCCACACCCCTCACTGTAACACTCTGATATACCCCACACACCTCACTTTAACACTCTGATATACCCCACTCCCCTCACTGTAACACTCTGATATACCCAACACACCTCACTGTAACACTCTGATATACCCCACACCCCTCACTGTAACACTCTGATATACCCCACACCCCTCACTGTAACACTCTGATATACCCCACACACCTCACTGTAACACTCTGATATATCCTGCACCCCTCACTGTAACACTCTGATATACCCCACACCCCTCACTGTAACACTCTGATATACCCCACACCCCTCACTGTAACACTCTAATATACCCCACACACCTCACTGTAACACTCTGATATACCCCACACCCCTCACTGTAACACTCTGATATACCCCACACACCTCACTGTAACACTCTGATATATCCCGCACCCCTCACTGTAACACTCTGATATATCCCACACCCCTCACTGTAACACTCTGATATACCCCACACCCCTCACTGTAACACTGTGATATACCCCACACCCCTCACTGTAACAGTCTGATATACCCCACACCCTTCAATGTAACATTCTGATATACCCCACACCCCTCACTGTAACACTCTGATTATTCCCACACCCCTCACTGTAACACTCTGATATACCCCACACACCTCACTGTAACACTCTGATATACTCCACACCCCTCACCGTAATACTCTGATATACCCCACACACCTCACTGTAACACTCTGATATACCCCACACCCCTCACTGTAACACTCTGATATACCCCACACACCTCACTGTAACACTCTGATATAGCCCACACCCCTCACTGTAACACAATGATATACCCCACACCCCTCACTGTAACACTCTGATATACCCCACACCCCTCAATGTAACAATCTGATTTACCCCACACCCCTCACTGTAACACTCTGATATATCCCACACCCCTCAATGTAACAATCTGATATACCCCACACCCCTCACTGTAACACTCTGATATACCCCGCACCCCTCACTGTAACACTCTGATATACCCCACACCCCTCACTGTAACACTCTGATTTCCCCCACACCCCTCAATGTAACAATCTGATATACCCCATAGCCCTCACTGTAACACTCTGATTATTCCCACACCCCTCACTGTAACACTCTGATATACACCACACCCCTCACTGTAACACACTGGTTTACACCACACCCCTCACTGTAACACTCTGATATACACCACACCCCTCACTGTAACACTCTGATATATCCCGCACCCCTCACTGAAACCCTGATCTTCCCCACACCCCTCACTGTAACACTGATATACCACACACCTCAATGTAACACTGATATACCCCATACCTCTCACTGTAACACTCTGATATACCCCACACCCCTGACTGTAACAATGATATACCACACACCTCAATGTAACACTGATATACCCAATACCCCTCACTGTAACACTGATAAACCACACACCTCACTGTAACACTCTGATATACCGCACACCCCTCACTGTAACACGCTGATATACCCCACACCCCTCACTGTAACACTCTGATATATCCCACACCCTTCACTGTAACACTCTGATATACCCCACACCCCTCACTTTAACACTGATATACCCCAGACCCCTCACTGTAACACTCTGATACACCCCACACCCCTCACTGTAACACTCTGATATACCCCACACCGCTCACTGTAACACTCAGATATACCCCACACCCTTCACTGTAACACTCTGATATACACCACACCCCTCAGTGTAACACTCTGATATACCCCACATCCTTCACTGTAACACTCTGATATACCCCACACCCCTCACTGTAACACTCTGATATATCCCACACACCTCACTGTAACACTCTGATATACCCCACACCCCTCACTGTAACACTCTGATATATCCCACACACCTCACTGTAACACTCTGATATACGCCACACCCCTCACTGTAACACTCTGATTATTCCCACACCCCTCACAGTAACCCTGATATACCCCACACACCTGACTGTAACACTCTGAGATACCCCACACCCCTCACTGTAACACTCTGATTATTCCCACACCCCTCACTGTAACACTGATATACCCCACACCCCTCTCCGTAACACTCTGATATACCCCACACACCTCACTGTAACACTCTGATATACCCCACACCCCTCACTGGAACATTGATATACCCCACACCCCTCACTGTAACACTGTGATATACCCCACACTCCTCACTGTAACACTGATATACCACACACCCCTCATTGTAACACTCTGATATATCCCACACCCCTCACTGTAACACTCTGATATACCACACACCGCTCACTGTAACACTCTGATATACCACACACACCTCACTGTAACACTCTGATATACCGCACACCCCGTACAGTAACACTCTGATATACCACACACCCCTCACTGTAACACTCTGATAAACCCCACACCCCTCACTGTAACACTCTGATATACCCCACACACCTCACTGTAACACTCTGATATACACCACACCGCTCACTCTAAACCAGATATACACCACACCCCTCACTGTAACACTCTGATATACCCCATACACCTCACTGTAACACTCTGATATACCCCACACACCTCACTGTAACACTCTGATTATTCCCACACCCCTCACTGTAACACTCTGATATACCCCACAGCCGTCACTGTAACACTCTGATATACCCCACACCCCTCACTGTAACACTGTGATATACCCCACACTCCTCACTGTAACACTGATATACCCCACACCCCTCAATGTAACACTCTGATATATCCCACACCCCTCACTGTAATACTCTGATATACCCCACACACCTCACAGTAACACTCTGATATACCCCACACACCTCACTGTAACACTCTGATATACCCCACACCCCTCACTGTAACACTCTGATATATCCCGCACCCCTCACTGTAACACTCTGATATAAACCACACCCATCTCTGTAACACTCTGATATACCCCACACCGCTCACTGTAACACTCTGATTATTCCCACACCCCTCACTGTAACACTCTGATATACCCCACACCCCTCACTGTAACACTCTGATATATTCCGCACCCCTAACTGTAAACCAGATCTCCACCACACACCTCACTGTAACACTCTGATATACCCCACACCCCTCACTGTAACACTCTGATATACCCCACACCCCTCACTGTAACACTCTGATATACCCCACACCCCTCACTGTAACACTCCTATATACCCCACACTCCTCACTGTAACACTCTGATATACACCACACCGCTCACTGTAAACCAGATATACACCACACCCCTCACTGTTACACTCTGATATACCCCACACCCCTCACTGTAACACTCTGATATACCCCACACACCTCACTGTAACACTCTGATATACACCACACCGCTCACTGTAAACCAGATATACACCACACCCCTCACTGTAACACTCTGATATACCCCACACCCCTCACTGTAATACTCTGATTATTCCCATACCCCTCACTGTAACACTCTGACATACCCCACACCCCTCACTGTAACACTTTGATATATCCCGCACCCCTCACTGTAACACTGATATACACCACACCCCTCACTGTAACACTCTGATATATCCCACACACCTCACTGTAACACTCTGATATATCCCGCACCCCTCACTGTAACACTCTGATTATTCCCACACCCCTCACTGTAACACTCTGTTATACTCCACACCCCTCAATGTAACAATCTGATATACCCCATAGCCCTCACTGTAACACTCTGATTATTCCCACACCCCTCACTGTAACACTCTGATATACACCACACCCCTCACTGTAACACTGTGATATACACCACACCCCTCACTGTAACACTCTGATATACACCACACCCCTCACTGTAACACTCTGATATATCCTGCACCCCTCACTGAAACCCTGATATACCCCACACCCCTCACTGTAACACTCTGATATACCCCACACCCCTCACTGTAACACTCTGATATATCCCACACCCTTCACTGTAACACTCTGATATACCCCACACCCCTCACTGTAACACTCTGATATACCCCATACCCCTCACTCTAACACTCTGATATATCCCACACCCCTCACTGTAACACTCTGATATACCCCACACCCCTCACTGTAACACTGATATACCACACACCTCAATGTAACACTGAAATACCCCATACCCCTCACTGTAACACTCTGATATACCCACACCCCTCACTGTTACACTGATATACCACACACCTCAATGTAACACTGATATACCCCATACCCCTCACTGTAAAACTCTGATATACCCCACACCCCTCACTGTAACACTGATATACCACACACCTCACTGTAACACTCTGATATACCCCACACCCCTCACTGTAACACTCTGATATACCCCACACCCCTCACTGTAACACTCTGATATATCCCACACCCTTCACTGTAACACTCTGATATACCCCACACCCCTCACTGTAACACTGATATACCCCACACCCCTCACTGTAACACTCTGATACACCCCACACCCCTCACTGAAACACTCTGATATACCCCACATCGCTCACTGTAACACTGATATACCACACACCTCAATGTAACACTGATATACCCCATACCCCTCACTGTAACACTCTGATATACCCCACACCCCTCACTGTAACACTGATATACCACACACCTCACTGTAACACTCTGATATACCCCACACCCCTCACTGTAACACTCTGATATACCCCACACCCCTCACTGTAACACTCTGATATATCCCACACCCTTCACTGTAACACTCTGATATACCCCACACCCCTCACTGTAACACTGATATACCCCACACCCCTCACTGTAACACTGATATACCCCACAACCCTCACTGTAACACTCTGATACACCCCACACCCCTCACTGTAATACTGATATACCCCACACCCCTCACTGTAACACTCTGATATACCCCACACCCTTCACTGTAACACTCTGATATACACCACACCCCTCACTGTAACACTCTGATATACCCCACACCCCTTCACTGCAACACTCTGTTTTGACATTCTGCCTGTCAATTGCGTGTTGTAGGTGGCATCGCCCTCTGTGGACCGACATGGGAACTGCAGCCATTGACAACTCAGTCTCGCCACCACCCCCCACCCCCCCTCGCCCCCTTCAGGGAACATTGGGAATTGCAGTGCATCTGTTTGCAAGTGCTGTCCTCCACCATTCACCACTGGTGCTCGATTGAGACAGCGGTGTTGTGGAGCAGATTGCTGACTCACATGGGAACCCAGGGACGATGACGAAATCATTAGCCGTGCCAACCACCATGATGTGGAATGAATATCCCAGTTGCTGAATCTTCCATCTCCAACTCACTCTTGAGGTTTCACCGGAGACCACACTGTTTACTTGGAGCTAGCATTCCAGCTGTGCCCCACCAGTCAGGATCACTCTCGCTTCTGAGTCAGGCAGCCATGGGTTCGAGCCTCCACTTCACAGCCCCAAGCCTTTAATCCAGGCCTGAAAATGCCGCCTTCTGCTTATACTGAGGGAGCGCCGCACTGTCGGAGGGTCAGTGCTGAGGGAGCGCTGCACTGTGGGAGGGTCAGTGCTGAGGGAGCGCCGCTCTGTCGGTGGGTCAGTGCTGAGGGAGCGCCGCTCTGTCGGTGGGTCAGTGCTGACGGAGCGCCGCACTGTCGGAGGGTCAGCGCTGAGGGAGTGCCACACTGTCGGAGGGTCAGTGCTGAGGGAGCGCCGCACTGTGGGAGGGTCAGTGCTGAGGGAGCGCCGCACTGTGGGAGGGTCAGTGCTGAGGGAGAGCCGCACTGGGATACGGGGAGAAGGTGGGGATTGAGGGATACGGGGAGAAGGTGGGGATTGAGGGATACGGGGAGAAGGTGGGATTGAGGGATACGGGGAGAAGGTGGGATTGAGGGATACGGGGAGAAGGTGGGATTGAGGGATACGGGGAGAAGGTGGGATTGAGGGATACGGGGAGAAGGTGGGATTGAGGGATACGGGGAGAAGGTGGGATTGAGGGACACGGGGAGAAGGTGGGATTGAGGGATACGGGGAGAAGGTGGGATTGAGGGATACGGGGAGAAGGTGGGGATTGAGGGATACGGGGAGAAGGTGGGGATTGAGGGATACGGGGAGAAGGTGGGATTGAGGGATACGGGGAGAAGGTGGGATTGAGTGATACGGGGAGAAGGTGGGATTGAGGGATACGGGGAGAAGGTGGGATTGAGGGATACGGGGAGAAGGTGGGGATTGAGGGATACGGGGAGAAGGTGGGATTGAGGGATACGGGGAGAAGGTGGGATTGAGGGATACGGGGAGAAGGTGGGATTGAGGGATACGGGGAGAAGGTGGGATTGAGGGATATGGGGAGAAGGTGGGGATTGAGGGATACGGGGAGAAGGTGGGGATTGAGGGATACGGGGAGAAGGTGGGGATTGAGGGATACGGGGAGAAGGTGGGGATTGAGGGATACGGGGAGAAGGTGGGGATTGAGGGATACGGGGTGAAGGTGGGATTGAGGGATACGGGGAGAAGGTGGGATTGAGGGATACGGGGAGAAGGTGGGGATTGAGGGATACAGGGAGAAGGTGGGGATTGAGGGATATGGGGAGAAGGTGGGATTGAGGGATACAGGGAGAAGGTGGGATTGAGGGATACGGGGAGAAGGTGGGATTGAGGGATACGGGGAGAAGGTGGGGATTGAGGGATACGGGGAGAAGGTGGGATTGAGGGATACGGGGAGAAGGTGGGATTGAGGGATACGGGGAGAAGGTGGGGATTGAGGGATACGGGGTGAAGGTGGGATTGAGGGATACGGGGAGAAGTTGGGGATTGAGGGATACGGGGAGGTGGTGGGGATTGATCTGATGTCCAGGCCCTGAGCTGAAGGATATTGGGTTGGACATTGTGTCCGTAGTGTTCAGCCTGTGTTACAATCTTCATTACGCTCCTGGCTGATCAGTGCAATGGTCCCTTAGCCTCTCTGCGCAGCCACTGTGGTGAAATAGCCTGTCTTTGAGCGTGGCCACCAGCGTCGTCCCACGATTGGTTGAGCAAGTCCACATCTCAAATATTGACCTCCAATCAGTTATTTTCCAAAGTAGCTGCTCTGGTATAAAACGCAGCAACCTTTCCCTGGATAGCACGGTCTCAGAATCTCAAAAGCACGAAAGAGCTTTTCAATATATTTTCAGTGTCAAAACAAAAAAAAACTGCGGATGCTGGAAATCCAAAACAAAAACAGAATTACCTGGAAAAACTCAGCAGGTCTGGCAGCATCGGCGGCGAAGAAAAGAGTTGACGTTTCGAGTCCCCATGACCCTTCGACAGAACTTGATTTCGAGTCCAAGAAAGAGTTGAAATATAAACTGGTTTAAGGTGTGTGTGTGGGGGGGCGGAGAGAGCGAGAGAGAGAGGTGGTTGTGTAGACAAACAAGCAGTGATAGAAGCAGATCATCAAAAGATGTCAGTGACAATGGGACAAAAGGACACATAGGTGTTAAAGTTAAAGTTGGTGATATTATCTAAACGAATGTGCTAATTAAGAATGGATGGTAGGGCACTCAAGGTACAGCTCTGGTGGGGGTGGGGGGAGCATAAAAGATTTTAAAATATTTAAAAATAATGGAAATAGGTGGGAAAAGAAAAATCTATATAATTTATAGGGAAAAAAAAGGGGGAAACAGAAAGGGGGTGGGGATGGGGGAGGGAGCTCACGACCTAAAGTTGTTGAACTCAATATTCAGTCCGGAAGGCTGTAAGGTGCCTAGTCGGAAGATGAGGTGTTGTTCCTCCAGTTTGTGTATTTTCAGTGTCCATCAGTTGAACTTGTAGCCTAAAATGTTGGACACAGGAATGTGGAGAGATTTCCCCTCACCTCCCCTTCCACTAGCGGCCGTGGGATCCATTACGTCTGCATGAGAGGGGAGACGCAGGCCTTGGGTTTCATGTCTCGTTCCTCAGCGCTGACCCTCCCACAGTGCAGCGCTCCCTCAGCACTGACCCTCCGACAGTGCGGCGCTCCCTCAGCGCTGACCCTCCCACAGCGCGGCACTCCCTCAGCACTGACCCTCCCACAGCGCGGCACTCCCTCAGCGCTGACCCTCCAACAGCGCGGCGCTCCCTCAGCACTGACCCTCCGACAGCGCGGCGCTCTCTCTGCACTGACCCTCCCACAGTGTGGCGCTCCCTCAGCACTGACCCTCCGACAGTGCGGCGCTCCCTCCACTGACCCTCCGACAGTGCGGCTCTGCCTCAGCACCGACCCTCCCACAGTGCGGCGCTCCCTCAGCACTGACCCTCCCACAGTGCGGCGCTCCCTCGGCACTGACCCTCCGAAAGTGCGGCGCTCCCTCAGCACCGACCCTCCGACAGTGCGGCGCTCCCTCAGCACTGACCCTCCGACATTGCGGTGCTCCCTCAATGCTGACCCTCCGACAGTGCGGCACTCCCTCAGCACTGACCCTCCCACAGTGTGGCACTCCCTCAGCACTGACCCTCCGACAGTGCGGCGCTCCCTCAGCACTGACCCTCCCACAGTGCGGCGCTCCCTCAGCGCTGACCCTCCGACAGTGCGGCGCTCCCTCAGCACTGACCCTCCGACAGTGCGGCGCTCCTTCAGCACTGACCCTCCGACAGTGCGGCGCTCCCTCAGCACTGACCCTCCGACAGTGCGGCGCTCCCTCAGCACTGACCCTCCGACAGTGCGGTGCTCCCTCAGCACTGACCCTCCGACAGTGCGGCGCACCTTCAGCACTGACCCTCCGACAGTGCGGCGCTCCCTCAGCACTGACCCTCCGACAGTGCGGCGCTCCCTCAGCACTGACCCTCCGACAGTGCGGCACTCCCTCAGCACTGACCCTCCGACAGCGCAGTGCTCCCTCAGCACTGACCCTCCGACAGTGCGGCGCTCCCTCCACTGACCCTCCGACAGTGCGGCGCTCCCTCAGCACTGACCCTCCGACAGTGCGGCGCTCCCTCAGCACTGACCCTCCGACAGTGCGGCGCTCCCTCAGCACTGATCCTCCGACAGCGGCTCTCCCTCAGTACCCGACCCTCCCACAGTGCGGCGCTCCCACAGCACTGACCCTCCGACAGTGCGGCGCTCCCTCAGCACTGACCCTCCCACAGTGCGGCGCTCCCTCAGCACTGACTCTCCCACTGTGCGGCGCTCCTTCAGCACTGACCCTCCCACAGTGCGGCGCTCCTTCAGCACTGACCCTCCGACAGTGCGGCGCTCCCTCAGCACTGACCCTCCCACAGTGCGGTGCTCCCTCAGCACTGACCCTCCGAAAGTGCGGCGCTCCCTCCACTGACCCTCCGACAGTGCGGCTCTGCCTTAGCACCGACCCTCCCACAGTGCGGCACTCCCTCAGCACTGACTCTCCCACTGTGCGGCGCTCCTTCAGCACTGACCCTCCCACAGTGCGGCGCTCCTTCAGCACTGACCCTCCGACAGTGCGGCGCTCCCTCAGCACTGACCCTCCCACAGTGCGGTGCTCCCTCAGCACTGACCCCTCCGAAAGTGCGGCGCTCCCTCCACTGACCCTCCGACAGTGCGGCTCTGCCTTAGCACCGACCCTCCCACAGTGCGGCACTCCCTCAGCACTGACCCCTCCGACAGTGCGGTGCTCCCTCAGCACTGACCCTCCGACAGTGCCGCGCTCCCTCAGCACTGACCCTCCGACAGTGCGGCGCTCCCTCAGCACTGACCCTCCCACAGTGCGGCGCTCCCTCGGCACTGACCCTCCGACAGTGCCGCGCTCCCTCAGCATTGACTCTCCGACAGTGCGGCGCTCCCTCGGTGCTGACCCCTCCCACAGTGCGGCGCTCCCTCAGCGCTGACCCTCCGACAGTGCGACACTCCCTCAGCACTGACCCTCCAACTGTGCGGCGCTCCCTCAGCACTGACCCTCCGACAGTGCGGCGCTCCCTCAGCACTGACCCTCACACAGTGCGGCGCTACCTAAGCGCTGACCCTCCGACAGTGCGGCGCTCCCTCAGCACTGACCCTCCGACAGCGCGGCGCTCTCTCTGCGCTGACCCTCCCACAGCGCGGCGCTCCCTCAGCACTGACCCTCCGACAGTGCGGCGCTCACTCCACTGACCCCTCCGACAGTGCGGGCTCTGCCTCAGCAACCGACCCTCCCACAGTGCGGCGCTCCCTCAGCACTGACCCTCCCACAGTGCGGCGCTCCCTCGGCACTGACCCCTCCGAAAGTGCGGCGCTCCCTCAGCACCGACCCTCCGACAGTGCGGCGCTCCCTCAGCACTGACCCTCCGACAGTGCGGTGCTCCCTCAGTTGCTGACCCTCCGACAGTGCGGCACTCCCCTCAGCACTGACCCTCCCACAGTGTGGCACTCCCTCAGCACTGACCCTCCGACAGTGCGGCGCTCCCTCAGCACTGACCCTTCCACAGTGCGGCGCTCCCTCAGCGCTGACCCTCCGACAGTGCGGCGCTCCCTCAGCACTGACCCTCCGACAGTGCGGCGCTCCTTCA